>VYZW01027911.1:1229-15709 GCA_013401315.1 Balaeniceps rex | reverse complement strand
AGAAAAAAAAAAAAAAACAACAAAGGTGGGGGAAAAGAGTGTAAAAAATTAAAAAAAAAAAAAAAAAGGAAAATTTCCAAGGAAAATATATATTAATTTAAAACCTTTTTTCTTCAGAACTTTCAACTCTAAAAATATTTATCACAGTTACTGAAGCAACATTTATAGACCTACAAGCATGTTCATCTGCTTATATAATTTGAAAGTTACTTATAGGATTGTTTCTTGACCATTTCTGTTTAAGTAAAATTTTCCCCTCTAGAAGCCTCAGAAACCAGCCCAAATTCCTACAAAACTTTTTCAGTTGACCACATGATAGAAGAGTATGTCTTAAGACAGTACAACACAAAAAGAGGGGGTAAAGGAAGAGTGAATTATAAACAAAACAGGGAGATACAAGATCTTTTAAGACACAAACCAGATGGGGGGGGGGCGGCGGGGGACACGACACGACACACAACACCAACTAACAGTTAAAGATAGGAAGGTTATATAGCAGAGAGAGGCCAGCGTCCTCCGCTACAGACGGCTTCATGTAATGACAAAATTAAACAGTCTGAGGAATCTCTTGGGAAAACCAACAGTCCCATTCCCAGCTGAAATGAAAGCAGGTAGTTCATTGTAGCCAACAGTCCTTTTAACCAGCTGAGTATCTGAGCCATATACTTGTCTATTTTATAGCACTTTGATAGTGCAGGATCACCCATCAGCTACAAACCTGCCAAGAAATACCATTAAGCATTAACCTGCCATGACAAAATGTGAATTTTTCTAAAGACTGCAGGTTTCAATGCATAACCTTTCTAAGGTTGTACTTTAACTATATAAAAAACGTCTCATTATAGAAGGCCCAACATCAACTGCTCCCAGATACCACCAAATAAATCCCCAGCCCCAACCTGAGCACCTTCTGCGAGATCTGTCAAAGAACCATCCAGATGTGGCTTTGATTAGTGATATATTAAGGTGCATCATTTGGATATGATGACATCACAAGCTGAAGTTCAATGTCTTATCTGGATTTATTCCCAGACTCTTAAGAGGCCGAGTTTCTCTCTCCACCTTTCTCTAATCCTAGCCAGACATAAGATCACACTGTCTACAGGATTTGTGGCTACTCTTGCACATCATTCACACTTCCTCTTCTATCGAGTATTCCAAATAGCAATGTTCAAGTTTAGTTAATCTCACTTCAGTCCTGGCCAGTTTTCACATGACTGGTCATTCATCCCTAAAATTAGCTTCTGTATTAACTGTAGCAAAAGAACTAAATAGTCCTTCCAGAGGATGATTTAAGCACATGGTGTTATGAAGATGGGCACTTTGCATTGTGATCAATTTTTCAGTAGACTATTTCCAAAGCTAACAAATTGTAGTTTTCAGCAAGCTCTACAATTCAATAATTATTTCTGCAAATAAAGCATTGTATTTTGAAATTTGTTTTGGGAGCTGAATGCTTTGCTTACTGCTTAGTTTTGTTATACGTCACTATTACTGCAAACTACAACCTCACACGAAAACCTGTATGTAACAGGGAGTTCTATCATATCCGTTTGTAACAGGAGCACTCCAATTTCAGCCTTACACTTGTGAGCCCTGAAGCAACTGGCATTCATAAAAGCTTCACACTTCTATTAACAAGATCTTTTCCTGGTACTGTCAACCTGAAGCCTGTTTCTCTGTAGAACCCTGTAATATCGCAACACAATGGAGTATTTTTTCCTTTTCCGAAGGAAAAGAGCACCCAAACAGAACTAGGTAAGCAAAGGGAATTAAGGGAAACAAAGGTTTGTGTTGTCCTGTTCCAATTGACTCCAAAGCCCACATTCAAGCACTTGGGAACTCTACACATAAGATGTGGGACACTTGATACGGAGTCAATTAACATCAGTCAATAAAGAGAGAAACGTACCTGAAATCATGCCTTTGCATGGAGTATTAACGTCTGTTTACATTCAGAATTCGTAGCCCTGAATTCATTCCTTAAGGTAGACACCTAAATCAACTCCTCCATGGAAAACACATATAGAGTTATCCTACTAACCCAATTATTCTAATCCAGTCCTTATAGGACCCACTCAAGACGTGGAAGACAACATTCAATTTCCTTATCTGCGTGGCATGATTTATGAATGTAAAAGAAAGAGAAAAAGAGCATTGGCAGGAGATCATAACATTCAAAGTGTCACATAAAACTAATCCTTAAATCTGAAATTTCACCAGGATTAAGGAACACTTCAACTTCATTTACATTTTGAACTTGATTTCCTACAGCATGGCTTAGGTAACAGTTAAACATCTAGGTCTTTGTACTCAATACTTACATTCTTCTCCAAGGGATATATAATTTTGGTTTTGGTTTATATTAGCTGTTCAATGACTTGGATATGGCGCTAAACACAGTCTTATACAAAATGCAAATACAGATGGATATTTTATGTAATGTGTGATGTTAGTACACTATGATCACTTTCACACAGTATTTTCCTGTATTTTTTTATTGTGCATAAAGTCTTCTATTTGCACAAGGCTATTAAACATAAATATTGACTTTTTTCTTCAAAACATTTTTACACTAGGTTACCATGTTTATTTTTCCTTTGTTACCAGAATTACAAAAGATTACCAAAGATTACAGTGATATTCTGTTCCACAGTTTCTGATTCTTGGACATGACATTTATGTCTCAAACACCCCACATATTCCAGGTCAACAAGATAAATAAAATTTCAATATAATACAGCCAATGCAGCATCTGACTTTTAGACTGGAAAGATCAAGACAGCAGAAACAGAGTAAAACTTCCTTGTGCTTAGTTTTTTTGGACAAGACTCTTATGAAGACTTTACTAAAACTTAAGTCCAGAGTTGTAAAGGTACTTACATATTCCAGTTTCCAAAGACATAACAATATTAACATATATTCAGATACCAGAAGTTAGATGCCTTGCACAGTCCAAACCAATACTTTTAGTAAATTTATCAGTTAATTTATTTCACAGAAAATACAGGTACAGAGAACATTAAAAAATTCTAGTGATCTGAAATAATGAGACTTATGTACCAACCCCCCACCACCACCTTTAAAAACATGGGTATTAATGTTTTCTTTAAGCTGCTTAAGTCATATGTCACATTTAGGGTCACATTCATGGATTTTCAGATGATGAAGAGATGCTTCAGTACAGTCTGCTTTATTTTGCTTTCATATAAATATGGTTTAAATTTTTCATAGGACATGAAATAAAGTAATTAAAATTTTTCACTGGGTCAAGACATTATGAATTTGAACATTCGCCAAAAGGAATTCTAGACAGCCTAATTCAATAAGCAGATGGGAATGACATGCCTTAAGACATTTCCTAAAGATCTGAAACGAGCTTTTTCAAATTCCAGGGGAAGCAAGTGTGGGACCTAAAACCACTGAAAGTTACCTCCTGCTTTTCTTAGCACCTCAGAGCTAAGTTTTAGTATCTTATACCTAGCTACCCAACTTCTTTTGCCAGTAACTACAGGTAGTGACAGCCTCCTAAAGTTAGAATCTGTGCCATAAATGAAAAAATAAACAGGACCATACGCCTAGAACTTCAATCATGAGGCTCTGAAATGTGCTTCAGAAATTTACTACCTAACTGCTAATAACATCTAGCATGATATCACATGATATGGCTGAATGGCCAGGCCCAAGGAGTTGTGATCAGTGGCACAAAGTCTACTAGAAAGCAAGTCACTAGTGGCGTACCTCAGTGGTCAACACCGGGGCCAATAGCGTTTAACATCTTTATTAACGATCTGGACAATGCAATAGAACACACCCTCAGCAAGTTTGCAGATGACACGAAACTGGGAAGAGTGGCTGATATGCCAGATGGCTGTGCTGCCATCCAAAGGGATCTGGGCAGGCTGGAGAATTGGGCTGAGAGGAATGTCATTAAGTTCAATAAAGAGAAATGCAAAGTTCTGCACCTGGGGAGGAACAACCCCAGGCACCAACACATGTGGGGGGCTGAACAGTGGAAAGCAGCTCTGCAGAGAAAGACCCTGAGGTCCTGGTGACCCCAAGCTGACCATGAGCTGGCAATGCAACCTCACAGCAAAGAAGGCCAACAGCATCCCACTCTGCATTAGGAAGAGCATTCTCTCCCAGGAATGAGAGCTACATTCAGTTAATTTAGTATTGGCAAGTATTACAGTAGTGTAATTATCCTCAGTAAAAAGATCAGATAGCCAATCTACATAAGGTGATTAAATGCTCCTGAAATCCAACTTTGCAAAGTCGTGAGTGATCACTTGGAAAACCTTGGGTTTATGCATAATAATAAATCAGAATCCAGAAGTACAAAAGCAGTATTTTTAAACCAGTGTCCTTTAACAGATTTTGTAATTTCTAAGTATTGGTATTACAGTCTAGGATCTAAAGCAAATCCTTACTCACACCGGCAATATTATTTCCTCTGAATAATGCCAGGAGTCTCTGAAGAACCTTTTAGAAGACAGCTTCTGGAATATGGTGCTATAGCGTTTGTGCCTCAAGGCAGAGGCTTATTTCAAGACTGATAAAACACCTGCAATTATCTCTCCTAATTTTAATTGAATTATTTTCACAATGCCTTTCTTAGGTACTGCCAAATACTTTGAAATCCAACACACCTCAGTGTAAATAGGTTAATTTTTCCCTTGGGAGCCAACAAGCTAATCAACAGAGTAATTCATAAGAACAGCTGGAAGTCTATATTGGACTTGAATTTTTAAAATAAATTTTGAAACACAGACAAGCTTGATCCAAAAATAATCTTTTAATAATAATCAATATTTTGCTTGCTACAGTCTACTGACTTTTACCAGAGCTGGTCTGGAGATTGTACATTACAGTACTCTTGAATGCTTTACACTGGCTTCACCAGAGACCTCAAAAGAACAAGTTACTCTGTAGTTATTCCAAGAAGAAATAGCCTCCTAGATTGTTTCTTGATCTAAATTAAATTAGTGATACACAACATCATGTTTTCTACTATGAAACCTACTTTAGTTGGTTTGGACTCCCATGTGACTTCTAAAATTTGTAAAAAGATAGAAAGCTCCAGAGCAAGCGCCACTGAGTTTCTTTCATAGGTATATTCCTTGTATGTGCCAACATACATGTCCTACAAATACTCCAGCATAAAGACATTGCACCAATGCCACTTCTGTTTCACCAACAAATAACAAATTATATTTGAAGACTACAGCATTCAGAATTTTTTAATTTGAAAAGATATATGTAAGAAGTCAAACAATAGAATTCAGTACTGTTAACTACAAATAAAGGTTTATTACTTGCACATCACGTATCTACCTCTGTACAACACAGAACATACGTTGCATAGCACATGATACCTGTATCAACAGTACACTATGGTGCATTGACAGAAAACATGCCAGTTACTGGAAATTCAAGCAGACAGGAACCTGCTTTTTCCAAGCGAATTATGTCATCCTTTCTCCTCTTATGCAGAATTACCACAGGAGAACAAAGGCTCTGTTAATCTATCTGCCTTTCACACTCACAGAAAGGTAAACGCTTTCCTAAAAGTTAATAAATTAGAGGAATGGACTATATATATAGGAAAATAACCCCACCCATTTTCTCCCTGTGCAGGTTTAGAGTACAACCTAATCCCCTTTTTAGGCCAAATAACATCCCTGCACAATGTCCAATGCCAAAATACACTTAAGAAGAGGTAGACAAACTAAGGTCCCAAAACCAAACTGGATTAGTTTCAGAAGAGAAAAGGGAAGAGGATCACATCAGTGAAACAGCTTCATTAAGAAGCATGTTTCCTGAAACTGTAGCTTGCACTGTGTCAAATCATCTATATTTTTCACTTTATAAAAATCCCATCCTTTATAACCTTCTCCAGCCCTCAATATGCAAATAACTTAGCCTCTCAACATATGTCTGCATATACTAGAATGAGGAAGTCTCTCTCTGATATTATGCAGACATGCAGATAATTAGAGAATTTGGTCTCTGAGTACCACGCACAGAACTATAAGTATCATGCAATGACTGTACAAAATACTACTCAGCACTGAGAAGGTACACCATGCTTCCTCTAGCTAACTTCACAGTGCTTCTTTAAGCAGCCCAACAAGGTTCTGTGTTTGTGGCTATAGCTCTCACAGGGAGCTGCATGAATACCAGAGATGCTTCTTCAGAATGGATATTCAGACCAACATTTGCAATGTAAATTATACTTAACTAATCTACTCCAGTCAGTACCCACCACACCTGTTCCACTGAGAAAGTGAACTTCCAGCCTACCAAGCTTCTCACATCACCATATGCTACAAGTACTCAACCAAGGGATCATACTGATGGTGTGAGAACTGAAACATATCATACATAACAAATTCCAGGTAACTGTGGGAATATCCCCATGTAAATTCTCCTGCTTACCTTTTCTTCCTCACAACCTCTTCAGCTGCCCTTCCAAAACAGTCAAGTTTCCGACTCAGCTATAGAGAACTTATTTGTATTTTTCAAAACTTCTTACTTACTTGGTTTTTTTAAGAGAGGGGGGAAGTAAGTTTCCAGAAGAACTGCTGTGAACATAATATACTAGGCTCTAGGTGCCGATTACCTGTAATGAGTGTACCACATTACAGGTGTCGTGGTTTAACTCCAGCTGGCAACTAAGCACCACACAAACGCTCACTCACTCACTCCCCACCCCCGGTGGGATGGGGGAGCGAATCAGAAGAGTAAAAGTGAGAAAACTTGTGGATTGAGATAAAGACAGTTTAATAAGTAAAGCAAAAGCCACGCACACGAGCAAAGCAAAACAAGGAATTCATTCACTACTTCCCATGGGCAGGCAGGTGTTCAGCCATCTCCAGGAAAGCAGGGCTCCATCATGCATAAAAGCTACTTGGGAAGACAAACACCATCACTCCAAATGTCCCCCCACTTCCTGCTTCTTCCCCCAGATTTATATGCTGAGCATGACTTCATATGGTGTGGGATATCCCTTTGGTCAGTTGGGGTCAGCTGTCCCAGCTGTGTCCCCTCCCAGCTTCTTGTGCACCCCGAGCCTGCTTGCTGGTGGGGTGGGGAGGGGAGGGGAGGGGAGCCGAAAAGGCCTTGGCTCTATGTAAGCACTGCTCAGCAACAACTAAAACATCCCTGAGTTATCAACACTGTTTCCAGCACAAATGCAAAACATAGCCCCATACTAGCTACTATGAAGAAAATTAACTCTACCCCAGCCAAAACCAGCACACAGGTTACTAATACTTTATCCTTTTAACAAAAAATAAACAATATTTTCTCATCAGAACCCAACTTTAGTATAGATGAGTAAAGAAAGAATAATCATGCTGACAAACTTAACTATACAGGAACCTGGAAAACTCAAAAAGCTTGTCTAGCAGGAGAAAGTGATTTAGTATCTCCTATTCATTTTAAAACATCAGTTAATCTTCTGGATTCTGAGAAAAGCTGTTCTCGTAATATTTCCACTAGGAGCAGATGCACAAAGCCTCATAAATCTTGAGAGTTTATGTTTTGTGCCCTTTCCGGCACAAATTTTGAGACCCAAGATAAGCTTTGGGTAAGCATCTAAAACTTGTGAGAGCTTATCCAGACTGAACTTTGGACGCTTATCCATTGCTAATTGTCTCATCAAGCCCTTGCTTAAAGGATCAATAAGAGCACAGGATACAGCAACAGCTGCACCCTAAGTACCAGCTGTGTCAGCAGCTTGTTCCTACCATTGTGCAGTTTTGATGCAAAGGCTCTGGATATCACAGGGCAAATTTGTTCCCTGTATTGAACTTGCATTTTTTTGGAATTTCTGTAGTTGAGATGAACTGTGAAAAAAGAAAGTTATAACTTTTAGATAGACTAATCTCTTACATGATATATAAAAGAAAATACATATGAAAGTGAAATTAATCCTGGATGTTGGTAATGTGCAGGCAAATAGAATACATATGGAGAACTTAGGTTTTTCTACTTTTCTGATAATTCCTATCTTGTAATTTTTCTTCACTTCACTAACCATAAAACCATCCAGGTAGTTAACAAGAAGGTCTCTTCCAAACAAAAGAAACCACACAAAAATAAGGCAGGGCAAGATGGTTTCATAGAGTCTAACTTTATCCTCTGGAGGCTAATTATGTTAAGTCTATGGTCAGTTAAATAACAGAGGCTCCTCCAGAGGGCAAGTGAGAACTCATGTCTTGAGACAGCTGGAAAGCTCTGTTGCTTTGCCAAGCTTCAGCCACAATGATGAGCTCACAGAGTTCACTGAAAACTCTAGAAAAGTCTAGGTTTTAAAATTCACACTCATATACAACCGAAATATAAGTCTGAATTTTGAAGTGGCACAACTGACCATGTTTTGTGAAGGTGCCCTTTCATCTCAACATTTATGAGGCTTTGCGCATATTCCTCTTATATCCTGCCTCAGGCTGCTTAAGAAATAGAAAAATATCTTCTGTATTTGTGTTCTGCTTTCAGAGTAATTCAAGAAGTGAAAATAAAAAATATAAAGCAATGTGTATGTGTATCAGTTAGTCAAACTGAGCTTTAACATTTCAGAATTCAGATCACGTTTGGGCTGAGAGATCGAGGATGGGAGTTCTTGTGCAATGCAAGCAATCTGCCCATCACTAAATCTTAGCCCTTACTTGACTTGTTTTCTATCTTACTTAACTGTTTTCTTTAAAGCAGTTCTCACACAGACTTCCATGGGGAATGGCTGACACCTATAGATCATTTCAGGTCCATTAGGAGTCTTAAAGTAGGATCAGACAGGTGAAATTACACTGTCTGCAACTCCAGAATTTTCCTGCATACTATTTATTAACTGTTTGTTTCATGTTTAGTGCTGAGCAACCGTATCAGAAAGAATCGAGTAGAGAAGGGAACTGTTGGGGAATTTTTATGGTATCCCTTGAGGAAAATTAAACACACATTTGTGCTTACATATAAAAGAAAAAATGTGATGAACAATGCATTGGGCAGAGTCCCACCACAATACGCAGTTCTACATGGAGTCTGCAAAGACACATCACAAGCAGATTCCTTATATACACTTGCACCAGCACCAATCCCAACAGCAGTTGGATGAAGCAAGTCAGCCCAGCTCTGCTGCCCAAAGGTGACCCCTGAGTTTGGGATCCTGAGTGCTCCCTGCAAAGACACATCACAAGCAGATTCCTTATATACACTTGCACCAGCACCAATCCCAACAGCAGTTGGATGAAGCAAGTCAGCCCAGCTCTGCTGCCCAAAGGTGACCCCTGAGTTTGGGATCCTGAGTGCTCCCATTCCAGGATGGTCTACAAGACAATGCTGAGGCTGTTTCTTATCTCATCACCAAGAGAAACTTCACTGCCTAGAAAGGAGATTGTTCTGGTTCTGGCATTCCTGCTTCCAGCCAGTTTAACCCCTTCTTGCAGTTGGGCCTCCTCGCCCTCCATGCCAGATTATTCCTCGGTCACAAATTACCACTGCTAAGCAGTTACAATTAGAATTTCCCCTTGAGAAGTAAATGCTAACCAAGATCTTTTCCTGAACATAATAATACACTGTGCACTTCTAGGTTGGGTCCGTCTGTCTGTCTCNTCAATAAGAGCACAGGATACAGCAACAGCTGCACCCTAAGTACCAGCTGTGTCAGCAGCTTGTTCCTACCATTGTGCAGTTTTGATGCAAAGGCTCTGGATATCACAGGGCAAATTTGTTCCCTGTATTGAACTTGCATTTTTTTGGAATTTCTGTAGTTGAGATGAACTGTGAAAAAAGAAAGTTATAACTTTTAGATAGACTAATCTCTTACATGATATATAAAAGAAAATACATATGAAAGTGAAATTAATCCTGGATGTTGGTAATGTGCAGGCAAATAGAATACATATGGAGAACTTAGGTTTTTCTACTTTTCTGATAATTCCTATCTTGTAATTTTTCTTCACTTCACTAACCATAAAACCATCCAGGTAGTTAACAAGAAGGTCTCTTCCAAACAAAAGAAACCACACAAAAATAAGGCAGGGCAAGATGGTTTCATAGAGTCTAACTTTATCCTCTGGAGGCTAATTATGTTAAGTCTATGGTCAGTTAAATAACAGAGGCTCCTCCAGAGGGCAAGTGAGAACTCATGTCTTGAGACAGCTGGAAAGCTCTGTTGCTTTGCCAAGCTTCAGCCACAATGATGAGCTCACAGAGTTCACTGAAAACTCTAGAAAAGTCTAGGTTTTAAAATTCACACTCATATACAACCGAAATATAAGTCTGAATTTTGAAGTGGCACAACTGACCATGTTTTGTGAAGGTGCCCTTTCATCTCAACATTTATGAGGCTTTGCGCATATTCCTCTTATATCCTGCCTCAGGCTGCTTAAGAAATAGAAAAATATCTTCTGTATTTGTGTTCTGCTTTCAGAGTAATTCAAGAAGTGAAAATAAAAAATATAAAGCAATGTGTATGTGTATCAGTTAGTCAAACTGAGCTTTAACATTTCAGAATTCAGATCACGTTTGGGCTGAGAGATCGAGGATGGGAGTTCTTGTGCAATGCAAGCAATCTGCCCATCACTAAATCTTAGCCCTTACTTGACTTGTTTTCTATCTTACTTAACTGTTTTCTTTAAAGCAGTTCTCACACAGACTTCCATGGGGAATGGCTGACACCTATAGATCATTTCAGGTCCATTAGGAGTCTTAAAGTAGGATCAGACAGGTGAAATTACACTGTCTGCAACTCCAGAATTTTCCTGCATACTATTTATTAACTGTTTGTTTCATGTTTAGTGCTGAGCAACCGTATCAGAAAGAATCGAGTAGAGAAGGGAACTGTTGGGGAATTTTTATGGTATCCCTTGAGGAAAATTAAACACACATTTGTGCTTACATATAAAAGAAAAAATGTGATGAACAATGCATTGGGCAGAGTCCCACCACAATACGCAGTTCTACATGGAGTCTGCAAAGACACATCACAAGCAGATTCCTTATATACACTTGCACCAGCACCAATCCCAACAGCAGTTGGATGAAGCAAGTCAGCCCAGCTCTGCTGCCCAAAGGTGACCCCTGAGTTTGGGATCCTGAGTGCTCCCATTCCAGGATGGTCTACAAGACAATGCTGAGGCTGTTTCTTATCTCATCACCAAGAGAAACTTCACTGCCTAGAAAGGAGATTGTTCTGGTTCTGGCATTCCTGCTTCCAGCCAGTTTAACCCCTTCTTGCAGTTGGGCCTCCTCGCCCTCCATGCCAGATTATTCCTCGGTCACAAATTACCACTGCTAAGCAGTTACAATTAGAATTTCCCCTTGAGAAGTAAATGCTAACCAAGATCTTTTCCTGAACATAATAATACACTGTGCACTTCTAGGTTGGGTCCGTCTGTCTGTCTCCCATTCCTTCCCTGTTTCCCCAGTTGCCACCATCCTCCAGTGCCTCTAACCCAACCGGAATTTGCATTGATTTGCAAGTGTTTTACTTCTCCCCATCTTCTACAAACAAGAGCAGGAAAAGAAAGTGAGCAAGCCCTCGCTCTAGGCTGCCTTCTCTCCACAAAAGGGGTTAAGCTAATGTGCTTCATACGCTTTTTTCCCAGGAGGGTGCTCAAGTACTGAGAACACACAGCTAAAAATTTCACACATCTATCAGTCAGACTGCAGCAGATCAACTGCTACAATGTTCAATTCATGCCCAGACAGGTGCTGAGTGGTGGCAGGTTTTTAGGCCAGAGAAATGTTTTCCTTGGCACTTAGCCCCACATTCCTAATTCCATCCAGCCTGTTTTCATTTGGGACAGAACAATAACACATTGCACCAAGAAGCCAGACAGTTAGCCATGAAGGGCTGGCATTTACTAGAAAAGCAAAACAGCTTTATCGCGTAACCCTACTCCTAAATCCAGAACATGGGGGGCAGGGAGGGAAATCTTCTAACTGCGTTTTGTGTTGTCTAGCTTTTTCTGACTACAGAGCTGTTGCCTCATTTGTCCCTGCAACCAGTATCTGGGGGAGGATAATCAGTGCTATTTCCTTCCATCAGCACATGAACTCTGCAACATCAACTCAAGTAACAAGATGTCAGAAGAAACATTCACTGTAGTGAGCCCTGCCAACTAGTAGCCAGACATTGGAAAAGACCTAACTAATTAGTACAGTTGCCCACCTTCTGCTGTGAAGGCAGCGTGCACATTCAAAGTGGGTTATTAACAGAGGTGAGAGAATTACTGCATTCACCAAAATGAAACTTGTCCTCTGGTCAAGCCTGTGTGCATTAATCTTATCTGTGCTTAAGAGTTGTGCTTTAAAAAAAATCATATAGTCCATAGCTGGAACAGACTGTTTAATCACTGTCAGAGCCATGATTAATCTCAAAATTTCCAGTTCCCTGTCTTGTGTTTGGTGGTACACTTCCTTTCCTGTTTGTGTGGAGTTTTCCATTGAAGTTACATCAACATGCAAATACTACGTCACTTCTGCACACAGTCGGCACTGGAGGAGCAGGGCTCCTGGGAACAGAACTGGAAACAAATACAATCCTGAAGACTCGTTCTCAGTGTGAAGACTATGCAGCAGATTCACCACTAAAGGTTCCTGAATTTAACCTTCATGGCAAAGACATTGGCCCACTTGAAGGAAAAGACCTCTTCTCTGCTCTCCAAATACAAAACCAACTCCACTACTTGTTTCAGCTGCCGAAAGAGCAAACCTCACCTACTCCCCAAAAAAGACATATTCATGACAGCATTTCAGGAGACTAAGACAAGACAGACCTCATGTCTGAAATAAAAAGATAGAGTTTCTAGTCAGTGCTGTTGCCAGAGCTGACTAGTGGAAATTCATTAAGCCTGACTACTTTTATTGTATGCCAGGATGCAGAAGAGAAAACAGCATTAAGTTCTAACAACAGCTTCGGACACTTTCTAAAAAGAAAGCTTCAAAATTTGAGAATACACTCTAGTGACACAAAAACAATTAACTTCAGAGTTGATGAGGTTTCTTAATCATGCACAGCAGCATTTTAATTAACAAAAGAAATTAAAATCAAAAGGCCAAAGAACAAACTGTGATGTAGCCTGCTATCTGTAATCTACAGGAAGAAAACAGAATAAAAGTGTGGAGAGGAAATGGAAAAAGTCTTTGTACACAGCACAGTTAGAAAGGTGCTGAGTAATTAAATTAAGATTTTTTTCTTAAAAATCTATAAAACTGAAGAATATGAACTTGAACTGGTAAAATTTTGTCTCCTAGACTGATGTCGAGAACGAACAACAAGCTCAATGCTGCCTCTCACTGGGCAAGCAACATCAGTTCTGCACCATTCAGTGAATTATAGCAGTGACCCAAAATCTTGCCCACTTCTTCTGTTGCCTTTCATCCCACCACAGCAGTGATATTTGCTAGAACCTTTCAGAGCCTGCATATTTCATTCTCTTTCCTCAAAGTAGCGCCAGCATAGGTCCCACTTGTTACTACAGAGTGCTTCTCCTTGACATGCCTTTCCTATGGCGTTAATCTATTTAATTCTTTGCTTCATCTATGCCAAAAATACTCTACAACAGACAAAACAGTACCTTCTAAGTATTGCAGAAACAGTTGTCTGTCAAATGAGCATAGCGTAACTGCCTGGGATTTAATGTAATAGGCTGAAAATACTTCTCTGCTCATAGGAATCATTTCCAACCCAGCACCAATCTAAATGCCAACTTCCCTCTCTTCCCCGCCTCTGTCCCTCCCAAAAAAAGAATCTGATCAAATTTGGACTAGAAAATATAAATGTCCCATAGGCTTACTGAGCCCATAACCAGTTTCTGCAGCTAATTATGAAGCCACCAAAGTGTTTCTGGAAATTTGTTAGCTGAACAACCTAATCTTTAATCAAGGGCCATTCTATTTTTGTCTGATACACAGTTAGCATCCAGCTTAGACTTCCCTGCAGCAAATGCTCATCTCCATGGTCATGCTAATACAGAGCAAAAGTAATAAGAACCTGGTGAACAGTCTTGCTGCATTAAGACTGCTTCATCAAGGAATACAATACACCTTGCTTGCTCTTAATTTAAACGGCCTTTTAGAAGAGGAACAGCAAGCATACATGAAAGAAGGAACTAACAGTGTCTTTAGATGGTTATATAGAATCACAGAATCATTTAGGTTGGAAAAGACCTTTAAGATCATCGAGTCCAACCATTAACCTAACACTGCCATGTCCCTAAGTGCCACATCTACATGTCTTTTGAATACCTTCAGGTTGTATACTCAACCACCTCCCTGGGCAGCCGGTTCCAATACTTGATAACCTGTTCGGTGAAGAAATTTTTCCTAATATCCAATCTAAACCTTCCCTGGCACAACTTGAGGCCATTTCCCCTTGTCCTATCACTTGCCACTTGGGAGAAGAGACCAACACCCACCTCGCTACAACCTCCTTCCAGGTAGTTATAGAGAGCGATAAGGTCTCCCCTCAGCCT
>VYZW01027909.1:0-22551 GCA_013401315.1 Balaeniceps rex | reverse complement strand
CCCCTGGCCCCC
Organism: Balaeniceps rex; assembly: GCA_013401315.1. Classification (NCBI taxonomy): domain Eukaryota; kingdom Metazoa; phylum Chordata; class Aves; order Pelecaniformes; family Balaenicipitidae; genus Balaeniceps; species Balaeniceps rex. The sequence continues at coordinate 22,539 of VYZW01027909.1, read as the reverse complement.
GGCCTGGCCCCCGGTCTGCCCTGGACCCGGGGCCTTCCCCCCGCCCGCGGCCTGCCCGCGGCCTGCCCTGGACCCGGGGCCTGCCCCCCGGCCCCTGCCCCCGGCCCGCGGCTCACCCAGCACCAGCACCATCTGCCCGCACAGGCAGTAGTAGACGTGAAGCGGCTTCTCCCCATCGTCGTACTCCTCGCGGTCACGGGTGTCGGAGCAGACGACGGACCGAGACACCACCTTCGGCATGGCGGCGCTGGGGCCGGCCTCCCCGCAGGCCCGGCCTCCCGGCCGGCTCGGGCTCCGCCCGCGGAGCGGGAGCTGTGGCGAGGCTTTTCAGGCAGCAGCGCCTGTTTCCGCTGGCTTGGCCGGTTTTTCCGCCCGTTCTCAAGACGCGGTGCTTTCTCCTGAAAGGAGAAGCGGGGATGTTGGTGTGCCCCCCACTGCCAAGCCCAGGACAGCACAGTACGATTGCGCGTTAAATGCAAACTACGACGACAAAATTTAGGCCTGACGTCATTTCTCTTAACAAACGAGCCAGGCTGAACTCGGCACAGGGGTGCTCCAAACCATGGGGAACTGCTTACACCATTTCCCTTCGTGTGCAGTTTCAGGCAGCTCTGTCCAGCTCCATCCGTGCCTCCGCCATCGGCTGGCAAACGCGGATCTCTTGTGAATGCGGATCTCTTGCCAACATGGATCTCTTGCAAACGGGGATCTCTTGCACACCTAAAGGCAAGGCACTGAACAAGGTCTCTTCCTGACGAGAGCTCATCCGTTTCTTACTGCATAGGCTGGGTAAGAGCAGGAAAGGTCAAGAACAGATTTTCAGTACAGCCATGAAAGCAATATTTTTATTATTTTCTTTCAGCTTCTGTGAAAGGCAGTGCATCTTCCGTGTCTTCTTCTGAAGCCACCTCCCCACATGGCTATATTATGTGAAGTTACAAGTGAGGATAAGCTAGAAAAATGGGGCCTATCCAGTCTACTCTAGACAACAGCAGAGACCAATTCTTTACTCCCAAAGGCAATTAAAAGAAGGTAGAAAAGAGATTATTTTCCCTTGGAAAAAGCTCTCTGTGGAAGCAGAAGGTGCAGCATGGCAGGTTGTGCTGGTTTTGGCTGGAGTAAATTTTCTTCCCAGTAGCTGGCATGGGGCCATGGTTTGGATTTGTGCTGGAAACAGTGTTGGTAACACAGGGATGGTTTCGTTCCTGCTGAGCAGGGCTTACACAGAGCCAAGGCCTTGTCTGCCTCTCACCCCACCCCACCAGCGAGCAGGCTGGGGGGCACAAGGAGCTGGGAGGGGACACGGCCGGGACAGCTGACCCCAACTGACCCAAGGGATATCCCACACCACATGGCGTCATGCTCAGCACAGAAAGCTGGGGGAAGAGGAAGGAAGGGGGGGACGGTCGGAGTGATGGCGTTTGTTTTCCCAAGTCACCGTTACGCAGGATGGAGCCCTGCTTTCCTGGAGATGGCTGAGCACCTGCCTGCCCATGGGAAGCACTGAATGAATTCCTTGGTTTGCTTTGCTTGCGTGTGAGGCTTTTGCTTTACCTACTAAACTGTCTTTGTCTCAATGCACAAGTTTCTCACTTTTACCCTTCCAATTCTCTCCCCCATCCCACCAGGGGGGAGGGAGCGAGCGGCTCTGTGGGGCTCAGCTGCCGGCCGGGGTTAAACCACGACAGGGGTGCAGGGGCAAGAGCTCTCCTGCCCGTGCCGCCCGCCGCCATTTCCGCGCCCGCCTGGGGGCGGGGCCAGCCGCTCCCGCCCCGCTCGGAGACAAGGCGGCCCGCCCCCTCCCATGACGTCAGCAGCCCACCTTCCACCCCCGTCCGCTACAGCCGCTGGTACAGCCCCCCTGCCTTAGGCACCGCCCCTCGCCCCCGCGCCGCGGTGGTAGAGGCTGGGCTGGGGGTGGGGGGGCTCAGCGGCATCCGGCTCCGCCCCCTCTCCCCGCGGCAGTTGGTACGTCCCGGGATCGCCCGGCAGCAGGCGCCGGAGTCGGTGCAGCCCAGGGCCTCCCCCCGCGACCGCCTCAGTGGTAGAGGCCGCGACCGCTCCTGTTCGTCAGCGCTGCCGTTGCCTCAGTCGGAGCTCGCTGCCGCCGCCGCCTCTGGGCCCCCCGTGCTCCCTCTGATAGTGTATGAGTGATCTATAACCCTGAGCCCGCCATGTCCACTCCGGCCCGTAGGCGCCTCATGCGGGACTTCAAGAGGTACCGAGGCCGCCGGCGGAGGGGAAAGGGGAGGGCGGGCGGGAGGAGGACGAAGGGCCAGGCTCTACCGGGGGAGGAGGGGGGCAGCACAACATGGCGGCGGGGTAGGGCGCGCTCCGCTGATTGCGTAGCGGCGGTCGACGGCGTCTGCCTGCGGGTTACGCTGTTTGCGCAGTGGCGTGTAGTACCTGCCTGNCCGATGCCGCGCTGCCTCCTGGGGGGGGGCCGAGCCGGGCTGCCCGCGGGCTAACGCTGTGCTCTGCTTCTTCCCTCCTCTAGGCCCGAGGGGACCCCTTTCGAGGACGGTAAGTGCGGCTACATGCAGGCCTGGTGTTTGGCTTTCTCGGGGTAAGCTGCTGCCGTTTGACACGGCCTTGGTGTGTCACTGCCGTGGACTTTGCAACAGGTGTGGGCCTGGGGATGGAGAAGGGACATGGGTGCATATTCACCTGACCACACATCTCTGTGCTGCATCCAGGACTTACGTAATTTTTTTTTTTTTTTTAAATCCTGCTCTGAGAAAGTGGTGTAGATTTAGATTGCTATGTTGATTTACAGAAACATACAAATTAGCTTGTAGGGGCTTGCTTGTAATCGCTAAATCTGACTATCCTGAGCCTAACTTAATGTACCATTTTAAGGATCTCCAAACTTTTCTGTTGAACCTGGATCATGTTTTTAAGGACACTCATATTTGGAGAACCGTCAAAAACCTGGTGTAGAACTGTTGTCATTTGTTTTGAGTTCTGTTTTTTCTGATGCTGGAAGTGTTTTGCGAGTAAGTCCCAATGTGAGTCAGCTGAAGTAGGAAATGGGCTGAATGTTTGAGGAAGTTCAGATTTTTTTTTTTTTCTTGGCATCTACTTCACTCTGCTACAATTGGTATCATTCAGGGTTAAAGATTAAAAGGACTTTTTAACTTTAAAAGCTGACTAAAGAGGTCCTTGTAACGTACCTGTGTCCTAGTAGTTTCCATCTGGCCTTACTGTCTTTTATAGCTCTACTGATGCTGTATGAATACTTCACCATCTTTGTGAGAACTTGTTAGACATGAAATACTGTCTAACTGAAATCAGTGATGCATTTTTTTTAAGATACTTTCAGTGCAGGCTATAATTAATCCTAGATCTCCATGACTCATGACAAAAGCACAGGAAAAATTCCTTAACTCTTATGTTGTTCTTGGCTAACTCCTTCGTCTCTGTTTATCCTCGGAGGTAGCACCTGTGGGCATGCCTGTAAATTGCAGACTTTTTTTTCTGTGAAGATTTGAAGATTTTAAATATTTCAGGCCTAAGAACACTCCAGAGACTCCAGTTACTTGTTTAAATTTATTTGATTTGTTAAGAAACTTGCTATAGTAGCTGCTTCAGAAGTCTAATGTTTAGAACTTGAGTATTCCATAACATCGCATAATAGAACAGGTAGACTAAATGTATTCTGTTATCTCATCTTGTAAACCTTAAAGAAGGGCTCCCTTAAACTTCTGTGAGGGTTCCTAGAGCTGCTTAGGTTCTTGGTGCACTGCCACTAATGGAGTGATTCACTATTTGGAGCAGAAAGCCGTCTCCTTGCAGTGTGCTAAAATGCAGGTTGTTTTCATGCTCAGGCTATTCCAGCTCAGTGTGGGGTTAACAGATGTTATAAGGGCTCTTTTTCCATATATTTCCATTTACTGGCAGAAGGTTGGAGACTGCTTTTGAGACCCCTGACATACTGATTTTGTCTGTGCTTTCCGCTGTGGCAGCATTGCATCTTTATCTCAGATAGTTAGGACGTGTTGCACTCGCAGCAGTTTGAAGTTCAAACAGATGCTTGAGTCTGCTACTGCTGTCCTACTGCTTTGGTTGATCTAATAATATAATCTTGGTGTGTGATGGATTGCTCTTTTCATAGCAAAGTGTGTGTTTTCACAGTATGCGCTCAGGAAAAGATACGTCTTGTGTTGCAGGATATGCTTATCTCCTTTTCTCTGGGACATATCTTACATTGTGCTAGATAACAAAATAGTAAGTGGTGCCTCAAGATACGGGTGTATTGGTGCCTCGGCTGTGCTTTTACATTAAGTGAGTAGGGTAGCACAGTTCAGATAGTGGTAGCACAGTTCAGGTGCAGTTTAGCTTAATGTAGGTAAAATTAAGGGAATTTTTATTTAACAGTATTGAGCTGTTTGGGCTTATTTTGTAACTGTGCAGGCCCTTGTGAGTCGAAGATACGCTGGAGCTCTGTAATCCTTCTCATGAAGCCTTTGCAGGGCAGTGTTCTTCAGAAGTCGCTTTGTATTTTCATTTTTAGGCTCTGTCACTTCCTGGTGATACTGTAAGACTTCAGATACCTTCGTTCTTGTGAAAGTAGCCTGTGAAATTTTTTTTTTGGTTGAACTAGAGGTGCAATAATTTCAACGTTGTGAGAATTACTGTTCTTTATCCTCATTCTGGTAAGGACCTCCTCCAGTCTCAGCTTCTGAGGTTTCTTAGGTTTGTCTGAACTGAAAACCTTAAGTTCAAACACGTTTGTTTACTTGCTGTGCAGCATAATGCAGCTAACAACCCTCCCTCACCTCCGCCCCCAGACTTTAGAGGGTGTTCTCACAACTCGGTGCGCAGGCTGACTCGGCCTAGGAGCAACTACTAATTTAGATCAGCAGCATAACTTCCATCTTCTGGTTTAAGAGGATTTGATTGCAGGTGTCTGCAGTAGGACCCCGGGGATATTTATCCTGCCCTTCACCATATTTCTAAGAATCTATATGTATGTGGCATCCAAAGTGGTAGTGCTGTCACAGTGATGGAAACCCAGGCTCTCCCAGTCCTTCAGACCTGTTTCTCTGCAACTGGATGATGTTATTGTGGTTAGTGCAGGATTCCTGGCTTGGAGAGAGCTAAGTAACACAGTTATTGTAGTATCCTGCTTTGCTGTCATCATGCAGGAGGTTTGAATGGAGAAAGCAAGGCATTTGTCTTCTGTATGAGTTGTTCCTTGCTTACGGAATGTGGATTCTGTGCCCTCATGCGGGAGAGGAAGACGTCATCCCTGCTTCATGGACAGTGGAATAGAAGGGGCTGCCCTTGCTCCTTGCGGCGAGGAGGGCCTGGCAGGGACGTGGGTGCTGCTCTGGCAGGGGTTACTTGGGCCAGCGTACGGGTCATGGAGAGGCCTCTCTTTTAGCCGTGTCAGAGTCTCACATCCCGAGGTAGGAGAAACAGATCAACAAGGTAAGTAAGTACAAGAGAGAAGAGAGAACGTGGTGATCCTAATATCAATAATGACAGTAAATATGATAACTTAATGTTTTGAAAATGGCTGTGTAGGGCAGGTTGCAAGGAATACCAGTTGAAAGCTTTAAAATTAGTGACAGAAGAGACTGGACGCTGAAGGCCTCACCCCCAGCAGCGTGTGTCGTGATAACTGTTTCGCTTGTGTGGGCTTTCAGTGTGAGTGACCCTTGGACTTTGGTTCATCGAATCTCTGGATTTGTCCTCTAATAAAGCTCAACAACAAGGTGTTGCATACTGTGGAGCTCTTTCAGAGAGCCACTGCTGCTCTGGGTCTTGACTTGGAAATTTGAGTAGGTAGCTACTCCAGCTGGAACTTGTCTAACCACTCACCAGATTTGTGTTGAAAGTAATGCTGTCCTGTCCCTGGTGGGACAGATAGCTTCCCCTTCTTTCAGTAGCTTTAAATGGATTCTAAGACTGAACTGCCCTTGTTACTGATTTTTGGCCATCTTCTCTGTCCCCTCTGCTCTTGCTTCAGTCAGTGTTCTAGAATAGCATTAATTTTCTCAAATATGCTTGTTGAACTCTACTGTTTGATGGTTTGTGCTCAGTTTTCAGCCTATTACTTGCTTAGTCACTCTTCCACAGAAGGAAGTGCCCGCTTTCCTACCTCATAAGGAGGCTACTGAGAACCAGAACTGGGGCAGGGAAAGCTGGGAATCTCCAAGATTTAGAATGAAATCTCTAAGCATTCGATTCTAAAGGGCCGATATTGGGATTGTCACCATGTAGGGAAGGAAAAGTAGTCCTGAGCTGCTGATTGCAGCTGGTAGAAGTTGTTACTAACTTTCCAGTGCTGGCTTTCAGACTGATCTCAGATCTGGCTGTGTGCCTCTGGATTAGCTGGATTAAAGCTTGAAAGCCCCGCTGCAGACTTCCGCTAATTTGAACAATCTTAACTATACTGCTCTTGTTCTTTTGTTTTTACAGTAAGATAGCATGCTGTTGGCTCTCTGCTCTTACGTTGTTAGGCTGCTAATAAAAAACAAACATGCAAAAACTTATTTTTAGGATGTTGAGAATTCCCACTGCTGTATGGAAAGCTCTGAAGCATCTGTACTCTGTCTTCATATGCAAACTGGAGCGTCAAAGCGATGACCTTCGCTTCTTGCAACTCAGTGTTACAGTTTATCTCCTTATAAAGGAAGTAGTCCCTGGGAAATACTGCAGGTCCTCGCTGATCTGAAAAAAAGGAAAAGGGGTTGAAAAATGTGTTCTCTGGCTACCTGTTGTTGGCACATGTTTGCCAGCAAAACGAAGGAATACGTTAATTATATTAGTGCTGGAAAACTCCCTCACAGTAGGAAGCAAGGATGAGCTTTATATCTGAGCCCCTGAGTTTTAATTTGGGCACTGAGTGTTGAGGGGCAAAAAAAACCTGTCACTGATACATAAGAATGCCGTTTCAAAAAAGGTAATATGTCTGCCCTGGCAGCTTGTAGCAGCTATTACTGTAAGGTGCATTCCTTTTACAGGAGAGCTGTATATTTATATGAACGTGCTTCAGATATTTCTCTCTGGGCATACCAAGGAGCTTCATAAACTGCCTCCTGGATTGGTTGGTCTGGGGCGATAGCACGGTAAAGAGAAGCTTGCATGTTTGGAAGTGGAGTATGTAGAGTTCCTTAGTTACTGATCTGAATCACTAGCAGTTCTTAGTCCCTTGGACCTGTATTTATGCAGCTTAGTTGACAGACTTCTTATTATCAGATTGTCATAGCCTGAGGAGAAGGGCTAAAATAACTTATGTTGGTGCAGGCTGTTAAAACGATTGGATTGCGACAGTTTTCTGTTTCCACTTAATCAGCCTTTCTCAAAGGAAGAGTGGTTAGTGTGAAGTACAGGATCAGATTTTTATTTTAAAGTGTCTGATTTGGATGCTGCTTTCAGTACTACTTTTCTACAGTAAGACCTGATTACCTTACAGTTGTTGATAAAAATGTATTTTCTTGAAATTTAAACAGGAAATAAATAAGAAGGTCCTTGTCATGATAGCATATTCCAGCCTCTAGGACTTACTAAATCATGGCCTGTTACACAGATGGTTATACACCCACTTGTGTTGTTTTTACAGTGCACTGGGATTAGGCTTTGTGGAGGAAAACCTCAAGGGCAGATTTATTTCCTTACACAAACCTTTTGACTGGGGTGGTGGTTTTGGCAGTAAGTCACAGGAGATACTCCCGTACCGGTACTGTCTAGGACTTCAGAGTTAATGATTAACTCCAAAGAGAGTAGAAGAATCATTGCAGGACTGAGCATCTGTATTCCATATCCACCATGCATGTATGAGCACAATAGTATCAGTTTGTGCTTGTGGAGGGATGCTACTTATTCATCCCTTGTGTAAATTCATTCTGAATAAAGGTTACTTATCTCTCTTTCAATTCCAGGAACTTTCAAACTTACAATAGAATTCACAGAAGAATATCCAAATAAGCCACCTACTGTTAGATTTGTCTCTAAAATGTTTCATCCAAATGGTAAGTACTTACACAATGTTTGGTGGTGTTTTGTTTTTTGTTTTTTTTTTTTTTAACTTACAGCTTGCTATAGTGCTGTAGAAAAAGGTCTATTTATTATAAAAGTTTCTGCTATCTAATAAGTTAGCAAAATTCCAGTGTGGTTCTATGTAGTTTTGGTAAGGAGTAATGGTTTTAAGCTAAAGGAGGGTAGATTTAGACTAGATATAAGGAAGAAATTTTTTACAGTGAGGGTGGTGAAACACTGGAATGGGTTGCCCAGAGAGGTAGTGGAGGCCCCATCCCTAGAAACATTTGAGGTCAGGTTGGACGGGGCTCTGAGCAACCTGGTCTAGTTAAAGATGTCCTTGCTCACTGCAGGGGGGTTGGACTAGATGACCTCTAAAGGGTCCCTTCCAACCCAAAGCATTCTATGATTCTATGAATATGTGAGCAGTGCTCAGGCTTGAAATGAAAGGGGCAATAAAAGGAGCCTCTTGCCTTTCAGGTGTTACAGCACAGTTTTGATGGGATGCTCTTCTCTCAACTGTCTGTTGTTAAACCTTACAGAAGAATATTTTGTATTTAAATAGCAGTGCCTTGGGCTTTTGTCTATATGTATTGCATAAATAGCATAATGACACTCCTGAATGCAGTTGTCTTTTATCACTTTTCTTCCCAAAAATGCCTGCAAGAATGATATACCTTGAAATGTAGTGCTAATTTCCAACTAATGCCAGTGATGGTAAAATGATTTAATTAATCCCCTTCCTTGGTAATTAAAGGTTGGAGATGTATTCCTTGCCTCCAAACAAATACTAGCTTTGTGAAGAAATACCAGAAACTTTCAAATGTAGCAAGTAAGCATGTGTGGGTAAAGGGCATTGAGGGAAGGTTCTTCTAAAGCTGCCGTGCGAAGGGCGACTAGACACTGACTGTTGTAGATACTTTCTGGGGAAACCTTATGTGTAAACAGCTCTTTGCCTGTGTACTTTATTTGGTTCACTTGTGGGTAGCTTACATTTTTTTTGCCTTAAAATCTACTAGTGGTTTTTAATTCGTTCCATAGTGGTAGTTGCAATGTCATAGAGAAACTCTATGTTGAAGAATAAGCAGAGGTTGAGTTCAAATACCTCAGGCAGCTGTCAGTGACAGGCTTCACCTCTTCCTACCTATAGGCTTGTTTGCTGGATTTAAGTCTGTCAGGTGCTATTGACTTTTGTAGTGTTTGTCAGTATGTAGGTTTTCAGGATCAGGCAACACTAGGAGAAAACTGAGTAGCTGTACAACTTCTGTTCTAAGCCATTCTTCTTGAACCTTTTCTAGTCTATGCAGACGGTAGTATATGTCTGGATATTCTTCAGAATCGTTGGAGTCCTACTTATGATGTCTCCTCCATCTTAACATCCATACAGGTAAAAACAACTCTGCATGAAAAGGCAGAATGAAGTTAGGATGCTTTGACAAAAACTGCTCAGGAAACACTTGGGTGTTTTTTTTGGGTGTTTTCATTTTAGGTTTTTTTTTGGCTCCTGATAGCCAGTATAGCAGCTATACCTTGATATTTGCTAAAGTGTGAATACTTCCCAGATGTAAATTGACCAGACAGTGACAGCAGGTGGTGGCTGAAGGGACCCATCGAGCGATTGCACTCCTTGGGTGTTGCTGCTTGGCTGTCAATTAAACAGCCTCCTGTGCTGCTAGGAGTAAGACTAGTAGCAAAAGGTGCCAATAACTTAAAACTGGCATAATGCAATGTACCTCACCCGTGTCTAGATGAACTTCTGCACTCTTACTAGTATGGGTAGTTCAAGGAATATGTTGGAAAACTATGCATGCTTGCAAGTGCCTAAGAATCTTTTTCTCTTTGCACAGTCTCTATTGGATGAGCCAAATCCTAACAGTCCAGCAAACAGCCAGGCAGCTCAGCTATACCAAGAGAATAAGCGGGAATATGAAAAACGGGTTTCTGCAATAGTAGAACAGAGCTGGCGTGACTGTTGACCCAGGATGATGCAAATGAACACTCTGTTGATGAGGAAAATAAACAAAGTGTCTCAGTCATCTTTTTCCTCCTAGCATTTACTTTGAAAGCAGAATAGCTGTTGTGCTGTTGCCACCCTCCCTTGCTGAAGCTTCTCCTCCTTGGACATCAGAAAGCACCCACTTTGAAGTCAAATGTTCTGTACTTGGGTTACTTGCAAAAGAGTTACTGATGCTGAATTCATTTTCTGTGGTCCCTCTCCAGTCTTAGGGCAGTATTGTGCATTTCTGTAGTGTACACTAAGCTTTTAATTGTAATTGTGTTATACACAGTGATGCTTATGTGTAGCTTGATAAAAGGGATGTTTATATACATACACATTTTTTAACTGATATTAACTAAAGTGCTGATCTGTCCAGGCTGGTCATTTACCTCTACTATTGGCTTAGACCCCACTGCATTTGTAAGTACTGAGTGAAGAAATAACCTTGTTTCCCTTTTGTATTGGTTTATCAACTCCTTACTCATGGGAAAAAAAAAAAACAAAACAACTCTTAAACTGATTCCAATTCAAATATTTAGTAAGACCGTGGAATGCTAGTTACTTTGGCACTTCACGTGCAAGATTTATGTACAGATATACATAAATCGCTCCAGTTGTGGTACTTTGAGCTTTGCTTAGGGTGACAAACAACCCCCCCCTTTTTTTTTTATTTTATTTTAAAGGACATGCCTACAGAGACTGCTTCAATCAGTTTCTATAGTCCTGTCACTGAGGCATTACTGGACAAAACCAGGTAGAGCTGTGGTACTCTGAGCAAAAGACCTTCCGCATTAAGGAAGTGGTAAAACCTGAAGTGTTCCAGCGGTGGAATTACTCTCCTTTGGTGTCTTTCTCCTGCCCCTTATCTTTAGCTGAGAAAGATAAGTTCTTTGGGATCCAAGTTTGCCTTCTGGAAAGTTTGAATAAAGTATGGGGTAGGCACTTGAGTCTCTGCAGTTCCTGCTCTTTGTAGATTACTCTGTGGTTTGTGTGAGCTACTGCTGCATGCTTGAGTTAGTTTCCCTTCAGTTTTATGAAAGTATTTTTTCAACTCTGAAAAAAACATTTGTAAGTCCAGACTCACTTTTTTTGTAAGTCTAAGTTTCTACGTTTGGATACAGTACCTTAAGCAGCAGTGTGGGATGAAACCTACAATTGTGTTGTCCACTGTTCCAAGTGTCTTTTGTGTGCACATTGGTCTGTTAGTCGAGAAGTTTAACTTTGCACAAGTAACCCATGTAAGAAACTGTACATTTTTCAGAAGTTGTAAATAAAGTGTAACCTTAGTGCTTATTGTATAAATAGGCAAGAGGTGTAGAACTGTGCTTATTTTAACTGGGATGGTAGAAGTCTGTTGTGGGACCAAGCTCGAGGTAGGCTCTTGCAGCAGGGTGGTGAAGTAATTCCTGCCCTGCTGGGCAGCAGTTGTGGTGCTTGGGCGCAGGCTGTGCTGGCTGTAGCAAGTTCGTTTGCTTGCCCTTCCAGTGGGGAGGAGGAGGTGTGAGGGGCAAAGGAGGAAAGACAGGCCAGGATCAACTAACGAGCAGAGAAACGGAGAAACACACACAAGTCTTGGCAAAAAAAGCACTTGCAGGAAGTGCAGCACTCAGTGAAGTGCTGGCAAAAACGAAGCCCATGCTAATGAGTGAGTTACAGCAACTTCACAGGCTCAGTAATGAATTGATAAAGGAATCGTGTTTATTTTCCTCCTCTCCTTACGAGGGAGAGAACAGAATTTGAAATGACACATAACATAAGCTGGTACTGCTGCTTAGCTCTACAATTAAGAGAGAAGCTGCCAGGCTCTTTCCAAAAATCACATTGGGATTTAGACCTGGTGTGACAACGGCTTGTACCATGGACCAGGCCTTTTGTCTTGGCCTCTGTTCCTAAAGGAACAGCCTTTACCATTGATGTCCTGCCTAAGTTACACAGGCTCATTTTCCTGAAAGACAGTGTGCTTTAACGGGACCCTCGTACCGGCCAGGTTGGACAATCGCTTTGCTGTGTATGGAGGAGGCAGGGCAGAGGGAGCCTGCCTCGAGTAATCCTGTGTATTTGCTTCTTAAGCATTCCCTATGCGAGACTTTCCCAACCAGAGCCAGTCCAGCAACAAGCACCTTAGTTGCGCCCATGAAGTTATAGCCCAGTGGGAAGAAAACCCAAAACACCCCACCCAACCCCACCACCTGCATTATGAGGGGTGACTGAAGCCAACCAAGAGTATCTTGACCAAGAGTATCACAGTGACTGCCCCGTACCAGCTGTAACAATTTCTGCGAGCTGTCACAGGCAGAACCCTTTCTGAATGGGCCAAGTCATTCTAACGTCACAGAAGCCCTCATACCAGTCCCTCCATTTTTGTATTTGTCTCGCTAGTCACTAAAAAAGGATGGAGTGGATGCTTAAGGCAGCCAGAAACAAGAACAGCACAAAGCTTTAAAAAAAACCCCCCAAAACCACCCTCACCTTTACACCCCCTTAGGTAAGGCCTTCATCCACTGACTTAAAGTCCATGCTGGCTCTCCAGAAAGTGTACAGCTGTATAAACACAGCGGAGTTGGCCAGGCTGGCAATTGTCCAGTAACACCCAGCCAGCCAAACCTACAGCCACTAGCCAGAGGAAGGCAACAGGCTGGTCCTGCATGGTGGTACCGCACGTGGCAAAGCTGGGTGGCCGAGTCACAGCCGCTACCCAGGCCAGGAGGAGCAGCGTGCTAGACAGCCCTACGCTGGACAGCTGCCCCATTGGGGTACCATTGCTTTTAGCCAGCCCCCACCCCAAGAGTCCTTTTTTTTTTTTTCCAGCCTGAATACAGCAGGCATTTCCAAGCTTTGAAGACCTGCTGCACAGCCAAGCTGGGGAGGGGGAGCTGCTTGCAGGAATATCTGCCTAGATGGTACCAGGCTTCTTCCACTCCTACATCACCATCTGCTAGAGCCCAGCCTTCTTGAGAGCAGACTTCAGAAGCAGAGAGAGGGACTAACGCACACAAACCCCCCCCCCAAACAACAAAACCAACATACTTTCAGCATTAACTGCCAGATTATTTTTCTACAAAGACAGCAGCAGGATGTTTTTATTTCAGCGGCCCAAGCTAGCAGCAGCTGTGCTGCAGCCATCCAGGCAAAGAGAGGAGGGAATACTCATGCTCTTCTTCCTGAGCAAGTCTTACCTGCCAGGGCAGCCCCTTCCTTTTCACACTGTGGGGATGAAAATGCCTCTAACTGCACATCGCCAGGATATTCTGCTTCATCAGTAGAGGTCAGTCACCCTCTCCTCAGCGCTGAGAGTATTTAAAAACAGAACAGGAGGTGGGAAAAAAGCTGGTGTAAAGAGCTGGAGAGGCAAATATAGGCAGCAGAAAAACAAAAGTGATAGCTGACACACAAGGCAACAATAATATAATAAAAACATTTCATTAGGACTGGCTTTGCGCTGAAGAATAATCAGCGGGCTGTACTGGTGACAGAAAAAAACAGCATCTCTAGGCACATCTCACTCTTGGCTCTTCCAAGGTCAATTCCTAACCTCTTACATTTTCCAAGCATGAAGCGAGCGTTCCTCCAAGGCTCACAAAGCACCGTGTCCTGTGGCACCTCCGGCAGAACAGCACAGGCAGACGTTGGAGTCTGCTTCCCCGGCAAGGAGAGAAGCGCTCCGGCCTTCCGGCAGTGCGTGCCAGTCCTGGAGAGACGCCACACACACACCACATGCCGGAGCAACACCAGAAAGTTTACTTGTGACTCGCCCTTGACATACACAAGCACAGGTACAGTAATGGAGCAGAGACATAATTAGGCACAGATTTGATTTTGCTCAGGATTAAAGAGCTTGTATTCAAAGTAAAAAAAAAAGATGTTATATAACAGTCCCCACAAGCTACACAAGCATCTTTGAGCGTGGGTTCTGCATTTACCTCCAGTTTTTATATTTCACACTTCACCATGGTATCTGCACACGTCGAGCAGTGCTCCGAGGTAAAAATGCACTGGAATTATCTCAGTCCGGTACTCTGATGATTAAGGTGCATTCAGGAACCCTCAGTAGGGGAGACTCAAGGTAGAAATCGATGAATAAAACTGTACTGTTAAACTGGTTAAGGACATCTCTCTACATACATACACAGCAGAGACAAGACCTCGCTACATATAAGTGGAGTTTTCACACTTTTTTTTATACAAAGTGTGACAAATCCTGTTTTTTTCCAGAAATAAAACTTTATTTTTATTGTCATTAATACCAACTTTACATACAGGTTTATTCCCCCAGACTGCATTTCCTTTGTTTTTTATTTTTTTTTTTTTAAAAAAAAGGCATTTTTTTTCCTTCCTTGGTCAAGAAGAATAAGGGAACCATAATTTTAAATGATGTCAAATTCCTTCTTGTTGGACATGTGTTTTTGCTATTACAAAACTATTAAAATGTGAAGGAACAAATAATATCAAAGACACATACAGTAACAGCACTACTGCTTTTGGGTTGTGCTAATATACTTGAACAGAACTTGGTCAGTTCTAAACGTCTAACAACATTTTAGAAATTATATTAACGAAGTAAAAGACCTTAACGTTAATATAACCCACAACAAGAAAAATGCAGCATCTCTTTCTTTAATTGAATGGCTAGGGAGCTCAGTCTCGGGTAAAACAGGACACCTAACCTCAGTTCGCTTGAGGCATAATAAGCTCGTAATGCCCAACCTGGCCTTCTTGCTTCAGCTGGTCTAACAGATCTTCCTTGCGCCGCTTCCTGCTTACCACCAAGTATCTGTTGTGGCCCTGCCCGTGAGATTTACTTTTAAGACCATATTTTTGGGCGATCTGATGTATCTGCTTCCGCTCATCCATGGTCAGTTCTCTAGAGAAAGTCAAGTCAATGTGACTCTCTGAGCGTGCATAGTTTCGAATGATCTCCTCGATATCTCTTTTAGCGATTTTGTTCACCCTTTCTACATCAAGCCCAAGTCCTTCCCTTTTAAACTGCTCCTTCACTGAAATAGGCTCTCTAATTCCTTCACCATCTTTCCCTAGGCCACCACCTGTCCAGCCCATCTTTCTTAAAATTTGATTCCCAATGTTGTCTTCTTTGATCTTCTGTTTGAAAGCCTCTTCTGCTGATCGACCCCGTATCTCATTTCTGGAGATGACATCTTCGACGGTGCCTTTCTTTAGGTTATTAACAACAGTTGGCTGAGTCTTTTTGAGGATTTTCACGGCTTCCTCTGCTGCCTCATGCTTGACAGATTTCTTCACTCCAACTGCTTCTGCGATGAATTCGTCTTCAAGCAGCACCTTGCATTTCCATCGCATGCCAGTCATCCTTTCAAAGACATACTCCACCGTCATCTTGTTGAACTGGGCGGTGTCATTCAGCGTACACACTGGATTACTGGAGTTCTCATAAACCACGAGGTCCTTCAGGTCCTTCTTCCTTCCGGAGCCCCGTGATGAGCAGCCCACTTTTTGAACCTGGGTCACTTTGATGGCTGCTATATTTGACTGCATCTTCTGCAGAATTTTCAGTGCCTCCTCAGCTGCTGCGTGCTTGCTGGTCTTTTTAGTGCCAAATCCCTCGGCTAGGCAGTGATCTTGTAGATACACTTGACAACGCCACGAGCGGTTGGGCATTAGTTCATATTTATATTCAACAGACATTTTGTTATATGAGGCAGAATTGTTAAGTATTCCTATTGCATCACTGGCATTCTCTGTGAGGACAAAACTAGTCCAGTGTTTGTTGGTATTAGTGGAACCTTTCGCGGATTCAGTACCAGGCTGCACTGGGACGCAGTCCCTGTTGGCAACTACAAACTCCTCATGGGGTTTGAGAGCAGGAGGGAAGTCCGGGCGACTCACGCCTGCCTCGCACACCACCAAGTCTTCATGATAGGTGTGCTTGAACTTCCGCTGAACAACTCTAACTTCCACAGACTTCTTCAGCAGCTTGACTGCCAGCTCCGCAGCTCGATCCCTGGATCCGTTTTTGCTGCCGGCGTATCCGGTGGTCAGGTAGACATTCTGACATCGCACTTCACAAGCAAAGCCATCTGTTAGGAGCTTCTTGCTCTTGGGGAGGTCAGCAGGGGCGATTTCTTTCAGAGGAACATAAATATATTCAGGATTTGTCTTGCATGCCTGAATTGAACGTGTCAAAAGATACGTATAGTTAATTTTATCCGTCCCAGTGTTTGCATCTGGGTTAGCAAGATTTTTCCAGACAGCTGCTGACAGTTTCTCGATAAAACTCTGCTTCAGCATTATAGCTGATGGAGGGAAAGTCTCTGATGCAGACTGGACAGTTGAAGGAGAAACAGAAACCTGCAACACGCTGCTTGTGGTAGAGTCCATACTATTCACAGGCTTCTTGGCTGCTGCTGCCTGGCCTGCAAAGCCAAACCCAGCTGAGTTGGAGAGCTGGGGATCCACCTCCCGTGCACTCACAAAAGAATTTGTACAGTTTTCAGCTGGCTGCACTATGCTGTTTGTATTTGCCTCCTGGTTCACCTCCTGCATTTGGTTTTCCAGAGAATCTTCCTTCTTGTCATCCTTCTCAGCACTGGTGACAAAGTGTATGGGTTCAAAACGTGGTCGCACCCGGAACCTGGGTACCATCTTTTTGGGTGGCTCAGGAATCTCTTCCGGCTCTGGACCTACAGGGTGGAAGAAAATGACAAGATTACCAATATGTGGTATGACAGGGAGACAATGTTTTCACAGAGTGGTCTCCAGGAGGAGCCTGCAGGCTCTGAACACAGGATTCCCACTTCTTAGCCACAAACCAAAAGGCTTCCTTCTGAAGACATTCACAATTGATCAAATAAGACCATTCATTCTTGTGCAGGTCACTACAGTGGTATTTCCAGCTCTACAACTACCATACAAAATCTCTACATATTTAGTTACATGGATTTTAGGTCTGAATCACTTGCTCTGCCCCCCAACATTGCCCACTGAACCTATCCGGTCATTTCTGAAGTTAATCCATTCAAAGCCACTAAACCAAGTAAAAACTACGGCTGATAAGACAGAACACCAGAGCGGGACTACAGCCTCAGCTCTGACTCTGCCGCAGGGTTGTGGGATGATCTCAGACAAACTACTTGATCTTCAGGTCTTCTCATTTGATGGAGGAACACAGTGATACTGAACCCTCCTTTCCAAAACATGCAGGGCTGTTAATGACAGTATTAACAGCAGCCTATTTTCTATAAATGTAACTACCCTTGGCTAAAGGACACCAAACATGGGGAAATCTGCCCAAGCCTCAGGCGACAGCTGCAGTGGCTGGGGCAGCCCCATTACACGTTACCGGTAGACCTCTTGTTTCTTAACCAGAAGAAGTGCAAATGAGGCAGAATATCCTGATACGCACAGCTACTGCAGAAAATGAGAATCAAATAGCTGACAAGCAAATACATTACATTTAAAAGATGGTTATACAAGATTTCTCCTGTGAAAGATTTAGCCCCCACACGCTGAAGTGGTACGTGTGTGCAATTTCATCAGAGGAGCAAAAGGCCACCTCAGCGCCTTGGAATGAGCTGCCTAATCCAATGCCAACGTGTGCAACTGTAATATAGGACAGGCAACACATCTGTCTAGACATCACACTACCAGAGCGGATTTATCATAGCATAGTTCACTGCAGATGAAAAAACCACTTCGCATAGAGCATAAACAGGCCTTCATATTTAAATCAGGTGACAAAGCTCTTACACGTGCGTCAAATGCTTCGGTCGTCAGTTTTGATGAATTATGGCAAGGTTTACATTTCTTGCTCAGTTTGGTATTTGGATGATTCCACTGCAGTAGCATCTAAAGGCTCTCACCAGCAGAACAGCTCTTCATGCTGTCTGTGTAACATGCAATAGAGAACCCTTCCCTTCAGAGCTGCTGCCTGAGAGACAGACAAAACATGGGAGAAAAGTAGTCTTTTTCTCAGTTTTGCAGCTGGTCCATGGAAGCCCTTGGACACCCAGCAATTTTTCTGTAAGGGAAGAAACTTTGGCAGAGCTAGGAATTATATCCAAGCCTAGAAGAGTCCTGTGCTGTCTGACCATTTGTGCTTTAAACAGCCAAGCTACCGACTGACGCCGCCTCACAAAGCAAGGGCCTCCCAGCTTGCATCCACAGCCTGCACCTGCACACATGAACAATTCCCCCACCCTTCCCTCTGGAGAGAGGGCAGGGAGCTCTGAAGGTGCTGGAGAGGAGCCAGCAACGGTGCCATTGAACTGCCAGCCCTCTCTGCCTGCTGCATCTCCTCCACTAGAAAAGCTACAGCTGGAACATCGATCCCTGAGACCATGAGACTGGGCTGACACAAGCAGGACTCTTCCAGGCCCAGTAGGGAGGAAAAAAGAAAAAAAAAATTGCCCCCCAATGCTCCAGGCAGGTCATAACTCAAAATCAATAAGCTGAACTCCACATCTCCATGCACACATACAATCCCTTCTCAGATCAGACCACCACCCTCACCACAGTGAAGAAGGGCAGACAGGTACTTGATTACATAGATTCAATTCCCTAACACTATCACTAGGGAAAAGTCACTTACCTGGTAATTTCAATGAAAAATTATATTTTTTTAAGCAGAAAGAGAACTCTGCATGAATTATGTACACCCCACAACATGGCAGAGGAGGGGAAATGGCTGCAGTCTAGCGGAGTACATCATGGTCGATTCTCCACAGTTTGCCATGCTAGCTCTCTCGGAGGCAGCCTCGTGGCGCACAGCGCTCCCCACGCTCCTGCTAATGCCCACCAAACACCAACAGGGAAGGGTGTCTCCTTTGACACACAGGCAGATATACTCACTGCCAGATGGAGAGCGGTATCTTTTTAGCTTCCTGCTAGGGACCAACTCGTACGTCCTCGTTTCCCCGATATCGATGCCTTCAGCCATCTTGAGAACCTTCTCCATGACCTGCAGGCCATACCTGTGTGGATTCAACAGCAAACCACTTCAGAACAGGTCCCACGGGGGCAACACACACACGCACACCTAAGCTTTTATTATGCAAAACAAGAACTAAAGCTGCCTGACACATAGTAGCTGGTGTGAGGGAGATGCTCCCCCTGATTTTGCTGGAGTATTAACACAGGACCTGACCACCAGCCTCATGCCGTAGCTAGTTCAGTGCTGGCAGAGAGCATGCACACCAGCTAACAAGCTACCTGGCTCTAAGTGAACCCATTTGTGAATAACAAACTGCGCAGCCACCAAACGGATGGTGTTTTAAACTTAAATTTAAATACATTCTCTGTCAAAATATAACATTTGGCAGAGCTACTAGGAACACTGAGGCACACAGGGGTGTGGAGAAGGAGTCTCCATGGGCATTGCAGCTTCAGTGAACTAAGCACAGCAGCGACTGACTGGCACTGAAGTCTTGTCTGGGTCAGCAGCCACAGACCGTACGTCACCAATACTGAAATCGCGGATGTCAGATGACAAGGCACTGCTCAGCCTTTATCAACCACTCTTTAAAAAGCCATACTAATTTCTAGCTTGGTGGCTGTAACTGAAACATTTTAAATCCCTGAGCCATGACAGAGGTGAGGTGGCTGTAACTAGCTCTGTGCAACCCTGACCCTGCTGCAGCACGTTCGCAGTTCCATGCAGGCAGGACACACACTGTACAACCCCATCCCTCTTGGCCTTACGCTCCCGACCATCTAAGTTTTCCATTGCTCCAGGGATCTGTCACATGTTTTCAAGCCATTTGCGTGGCTGAAGCTGTACATGAAAAAAACCCCAAACCTTTCTAACCAAGGAGAACCTACAAACATGGCCTGAAACTAGCCTCTGACAGCTTCGCACTGTGGTTCAGAAAGGAGAAAAAGCAATCTTGCACCTGTTCCACGGTGTGCTCACCTTCAGAAGTCAACAAGCATCATGGACAGGAGTCCACAATGGTCCCAACAGCTAGTGCTGCAGTAACTTGCACCAGCTTTTAAATACTAATGTTCTAAAGGCTCTGGAAATCTACTCACTCTCCACTCAAGAAATGCCCTTCCCGTTCCTGATTTAGAGGGCCAGGCAGAAATTAGATCCATTTCAATCACTAGGCAAGAATTCTGAACACACACTACTGCGGTCCCTGCTTCACCTGCAGGCCCCCAGCACAGCTCAGCTGCCAGCAGGGAGGCACTGGAACCGTGCATGGGAAGAAAATGCCAAGAGGAATCAAAGGGTGGCGATACCCTCATCCTCCAGCAGCCAGAAGGAAGAGGGGTGGGAATCTCTGTTCCTCTCTCTGGCTTACAGGGAGAAGAGTACACTGCCTGTGATGGGAACATGAAGGACGATGCCCTTTTCCAGCAGGGCACGAGAACAGCGCTATTCTTCACAAAGGATGGAGAAGTTTGAGGCTCAGATTTCTGCCCAGGGGAAGATCAACCAGTCGAAACACGTGTTTGTCTAACCTGGCCTTAGAAATCTCAAGTTGTGGAGGCTGCACATGGAGGCAGAAGAATCCCATGCCTCCATGCCTACCTAAAGTCTCCCTGATGTGACTTAAATAAGTTATATCTTATCCTGATCCCAGTAGCTCTGGAGCGTAATGCTTTTTCCCCCCTGCCCCGTTTTGCAGACACCCTTAACATACCTGAGAACACATGCATCTTCTCTCATCCACCCCTGAACTAAATGAATCCTGTTACTTAACTCCTTCCTCACAGACCACGTTTTCTAAGCCTTCTGGACATTCTCCAGATCATCGCCCACCAGAACACTCCCTCAGGTGTCATCAGCAAAGACTTTGATTTGTATTTACTCTGACAAACAGGTTGCCCTCAGCTAGCAAGTAATCGATGTTAAAAAAACCCAACCAACCAACAACCCCCCAAAACACCAAACAAAAAACCAACCAACAAACTTAAGAGAAAACAACAAAAATCCCCCAAACTTTGAAGTTATTCACTTGATACAGCAACAACAGCTCTTCTCAAGCAGCAAAAGGCAATTCCAGAGAAAGCTGTGGGTCCCCTCTCTTCCCCAGACAACTCTAAGTAAAGCTGCCAATTGCTCTTTAACAGCGCAGCATGTTCACCGTGCCCGTGCGGTGTGTTCATGTTCGTGAACACAAGCTTTGGGAAAAAATTCTCACTGATAATGGCTCTGCACCGCATCATGCCTAAATCTATTGCTCATGTCTCCCCTGAGAGTTGCAGGTAGAGATGTTCATCAGGGAATGTACGTGCACCTACAGGCTTAAACTGCATCATTTTTTAGGATTTTAGATCTTGTCACATAGTTCTTCACTTCTGCTATCAGTACCCTATAGCCACATTATTGCACTGATGCCCAAAAGCATTATCAGAAAGAAGGCCCTCCATTAAGACAGCACACGAACACGTAAGATGAGCTAATGGACCAAAGAGACTATATCTTAAAAAGATATGTTCAATTTTAACACACTACTCAAGAATTTGAAGCTGGTTTAAAACTATGCTCAATTTTGGTGCTTGCAGAGCAGAAAAGTTTAGTACTTGGACCAGAAAGAAATAAGAAACCATGCAGATCTACATTTAAAAACGTTAACTTGGCCCTGTACAAGTGACAGAAAATATTGCCCAACAAGGCTTTGGGATAGTAACATTAATAGAAGTCAAACTATATGCCCTTCAGTGTTTGCAAGCTCCTCTGTCACTGCGCAATTTGCTGAAGTTAGTCATTAAGCAGTTGCTTCTGTCTTTAAAGCCTTATGTCCAGTTAAAAATAATCACAACATCAAAAGCGTCAGCCGGGACGTGGGTGACGTTTCTGCAGATCTCCACAACCTTGCCAGTTACAGTACATTGGTTTCTGCACGTTAACAGTAATCCTGATGAAGGGAAACCTCTTCCATTCACCGGGCCTCTTTCTCTCAGAAAAAGTGAGCTTCAAGAGGATTGTATAAGCTACTTTACGCTTACAGGGATACCTTTTTCTCACTTAAATTGCAAAGCACGGTATCACGTGCTTAAGGAGTCCCCAGGGGTGGGACATCGAGAACTACTTTCAAAACACTTATATACTTTTTCAGCAGCTTGCTCCCCTCTGCATGCAAATACACACACATTCGAGCAAAGAACTGTCCAGGAACCGAGGTTCTCCCGCACCGGCCCCTTCCACCCCAGCTCTTCTGGGGTTACTTTTTAAAAGGCAGTCGGGGCCGGGATTCAGCCGAGCAGCACCGGGCCACGACGGGAGCCCCAGAGAGCGGGGCGGCCGACAGGAGCGGCCGGAGGCAGCCTGAGCCCCTTCTCCCCGCCCGGCGCCGGGGGCGGCCCGGCCCCGCTCCGGGCGGCGGCTTCCAACTTCTGCCCCGGCTCCTGCCTGCAAACCGGGCCGCCTCCGCGGTGCCTCGGCTGCCCCGAGGCCTCGGGGGGACCTCCCTGAACCCGGCTGACCCGCCGGGGCCCCCACGCCTGACAGCGGGCGCCAGACCCCGGCAGGCAGCGGGGCCGAGTGACCGGGATCTGCCACGGCCACTCCGGGCGGCCGCCTCAGGGCCTCCCCACACCCCCGGGCCCGCCTCGGTGCCTCCCCCGGGCCCAAGCCCCCG
>VYZW01027907.1:4562-15055 GCA_013401315.1 Balaeniceps rex | reverse complement strand
TAAACAAAAGAAAAAAAGAAGGAATTTCTGAGTCTGCACAGCTCCTGCTGGCAAAGCTACACAGAGCTCACAGAACAGTAGGAAGGGAACTTTCCAGAATATGGATGTCTCTTTTTCAGTCAAACCAACACTTGCTGCTCAGATAATGACAGCCAGTCAGCCTCAGGCTGCCTCTGTGCTGCAGGCGGCCAGGAGTCCTAGCAGTGCAGGTCCTACTTCCAGGGTTACTCCATCATCCCTCCAGCTCCTTCACTTACACAAGAAGCAGTTATAATGGTCCCATACTGTGCCTCCATTTGAGTCAGTCTTTCTGTGCCAATTGCTGTGCATTAGCAGACCTTGTATACTGACGGAACAAGAGCCAAACCTGTCTCAGTTTCTAGTTTTTTGATTCAGGAAGTTTACGCAATGCAGGAAGTTATGGTTTCCCAAGTCCTTTCCATAAACAGTGCCTTTGGTGAGCACTTTGCTCCTCTGTGACCCAATCGAATCAAGGGCAGTTAGCATATAAAGAATTTAATGTCTGTAACTAAATCTTTTGCTGAATCTGGGCCTAAGTAAAGATGTATTTAAAGACAAAAAGTTTCCTAAAATTATGGATTCAGAATCTTTGTGCATACCTTAGAAAATGAAGAACTAATGATATTTTTATAATAGCTTCATTAACATTCTACATTATTTCCTTCCTTTTCTTATTTAAATGTAGAGTATTTAAGACTTGTAAAATGTGTGCTTTTACTATTAGGATTTTGGTTTGCTACAACTTTTGCTTTTGTATTTTTTGCCATACAGATGTATGTGGTTTTCAATTTTATGCATTAAAGGTGACCTCCAGATAAAGGAGGACCTCCTTTAAAAGACTTCCTTTTACCAGCAGAAAATCTCTAGCACAGGACAGGGGAGAAAAAGGAATGTCACCTACTCTGTGTTGGCCAAGATTACATCCTAAAACCTTAGCACATGTGGATGGGACACAATAGTTCCCAATGACCAGGAGAGAGTTTGGGACTGCAGGCCTCTCCCTCACCCTAGACAAAGGGGACTATTCTGTTTAGAATAGAACACCACTGTCACGTATCACCTGGACTAACTCCTAGAGCAGAGGCTATCAAATACAGTCTCTTCCCCAGCAAATAGAGGAAGGGAGAGGGAGATGAGCATGCACCGGGAGGACTGCTTCGCATTCTGCAAAGGGGGGATGGACAGTGACTCCACCACTTTAGGATAAGGAGTCACTCTGTGCAAACAATTGGAGCCTGCCCAGAAGCATGATGGGATTTATCCTCATGTCCATAAGCACTGCAATCTGGTCGCAAAGACTGGACATTCCTGACTCCTGCAACCAGTCCTGCAGTGATAGCAAAGTTCATTGTCAAGTGGCCAGCTCAAATGTGCTCAAGTCCACCGTCCCCAAATGGTGTGGACCACTGTTGCCCTGAGTTCATAAAGCAGTTTCCCAGAAAGTATGCTCAAACAGAGGAAAGGGGCCAAGAGATTAGCTAATTGTGCCTGGCACAGAGGGCCTTTGACAAAGTTATTCAGAAGAGATTTCACTTCCTGGCCTACAGAGCCTTGCTGAGTACAAGGAAGAATATAAGGACATTGTGACAGAGTGTACCCACTGAACATATGATTCCTGTATTTTCTGGATTAGGATATTGATTGCATTTTGATCAGTGCTATCTATCCTGTGCTCTCCTGGTCATGCTGTCCTACCAGACAGGGAGGCAAACATGAGTATTTCATCAAGCACTGAACTCCTGATGGGTAGGGGATAAATGAGCTTTCGATCAACTCAAGGCTACCATGTCCTCCAAAGCTTTTACTGGGGCCCATGAGATCCTTTCCATCCAGAACGGATGCTGCAAATAGAGCCCTTCATAGCAACTTCTCAAAAGCTAGCACCAGTGTAGGCAGTGAGTCTGGCTTCTTGATGGGGAGACAAGTCTGAGAAGCCATCAGAGTTTATTTTGCAGCAGAACTCGCAGCATGTTCATAAAGTGCAAACATGTGGATAAATGGCCACTACCAGTGGCCATTTCTCTTCCCCATTTCTCTTAGCCACTCTTTTTTCCCCCCTCTTCCCTTATGACCCAACCCTTCAGCCCCTCATGACTGATGTCTTATTCCCCAGGAATGTCCATGGGCTTCAGCCCCTAAAAGGAAGCCAAAGGCTAGTTAGTGTGATTTTCCAGTCACTGGGTTATATGCATTTAGTAGGACCTCTCACCTACTCTGCTAGAAAAGCTGCTCTCCTGTGAATACAGTGCCCCTCTGGGGGCACTCCATTCCCTCAGTCCCATCCCCAGTGCTCACTGCACATACTATCGTCACACTGTGCATTCTGGACCAGGGTTTCTCCCTCTACACAGGATGCCTATTTCGGCACACACATGAAGGCCCAGGAAGGTGAGGGGAACAAAACAAAGAAAGTGTGAGCACCTAAAAATTCAGAAAAATATGAGGGCACATTATTGTAGTGCGTTATTCATTTTACACGTAGCTCATTATTTTTTAAAAAAGCCCAAACAGAGCAATAAACTATTCTCAGCAAACAAAGTAACTGGGGATTTGGGCACTAATAAGAATATAGCAGAAGGTTCAGGGGTCATGTAGAAGGATCTTAACGTGACGAAAAGGGACATAAATACCTTTGCATTTTGCCATCTCTTCTCCCATCAATTCCTGCTTCTTACTGTCCACCAACAAGATGCCAAGTTTGCTGGGAAGCATCTGAACTAGAAAGGCCAGAACGCTTGTCAGGATATCTCTGGAGGCCTGGAGCATGATTAGGTCTAGCACAGGCTGAATCTGTACTGTTTGCCTATAAACCAAAGCGATTTTTTCCTGCCCCAAGACCTATTTAGTTTCCCCTTTAGTAGAAAGCCTTGGCAAAAATTAAGCTTGTATTCTGTAGATATGGATGAGGGATGAGGACACCAGCATGAAACAAGGGTGCATGGTATACAGATACACACAAAATAGAACAGGGCATCTCTAGTTTTAGCATAGTCAGGTAAACTGTTATGTATGCTGTTACCTGGGTCAGGTAAACTATAAGGAAAGGTCTCAGGTTAAGCCCAGTACTTCTCAAAAATATCAGTAAATGTCCAGATTTTCCTCTTCAAACTACTATCACATTAACTGGCAGATCATCAATTTCAGATTGAAATAGTCCAGTGTTGATACAGTCAGAAAATCAATTATATTTCTAATTATATTAGTGGGAATATAGGCTAACTGTATTAGATTAGAACTTTTGTTCTAAGACAGAACACAAGTTAGTTTTTTGTCCAAAAGTTAGAACTTTTGAAAATCCCACCTAATATGGGTAATAATACTGTACACTGCAACAGAGATTCCAATTAGCTTTTTACAGAAAAAAGGGGATGTGACTATATCTATTTTTAAAATTCAGTTATTAAAGTGTCTTTGAATAAATTGACAATAAAACATTTAACGATCAACAGCACTACATAAATGCTAGTAAATTACAGAAGACAGAAACTGATGGAAATTGCAAGATAAAATTATTCAATTTTATATTTGGCATATGTGGGTTTGTTTCCAGCCAACTACCAAAAAAAGTGAATTGTTTTGTTATGGGCCTATGTTTCATACCAAGGTCTTCACAGCTCTCACAGTTTATAGTGACTACAAATGCTGGAAGGGGATTATCAAGATAAATTTTTGTGTTTTGAACACCCTTGCTTACAAAATCTACGATACTGAATTCAAAAGCCCTTTAAAATGTTATTTTTCAACAGTTAGGCTGTTTAGTTTGTCTATTGATTTCCCTAAATATTGGCAGTGAAATAAATCTGATCTGTCTGTTTCTAATCAGTTGCACTTTCTGGGTCCCATGATCTATCTACATGTATTTCCCCTATTAAGGTTTCAGATCGTACTGAGAAAGTTTTGCATTTGTCAGGAGCTGGTATAACAGAGTAATAGTTACTTAACACTTAACATTATAAGGCCTTGGTTTAGTTGCTTGTAACTGCCAAACTTTAATAATTTGAATTTAATTTTTCTGTGCCATCTGCCTGAGGCTGATACTTTGTACAATGTCAGCATAGATGTCTGTCTTTTCTGATTAATAACTTACAGAAAACTATATTGTTTTGTCAATGATAAAAAATTCTTACACTTGTTTTCAGAAGGTTTGGCACCTTGATGCTTCAGAACCACAGACCAAATGCTAGGGTAGCCCTGGTAGAGAGAAACTTTTCTTCATTCCCTAGGTAATGTGCGCTGGTAAGGTGGAAAACAACCTGACATCATAAAGTCTACAATGCCTAGCTGTGTCCACTCAGTACATATAAGAGGCTAGTAAGTAGATTTGTTAACTATTTCATCCATACTGAGCACATGCTACTACAGGCTGAGCTGAGCAGAGCTGACGGGGAGTTTCTTTTCAAATGCAGAAGGAGATAGACTGAAGAGAGTTAGAGCAGAGGGTCTGTGGCCATTAGCACACATACAGTACCAAGACAAGGCTTCCTGAGTCCCATCGTTCCTTTATTGTCAGCAAATAGCCATGAAATCCCTTTGCAAAGTGCTTGTCTCATTTTGCCTTTAGAGGCTGGTTCTCATAAAGGATAGCTGCCTGTTGTTAAGGTCAGTTAGCTCAAATAGTAGAGGTCTGTACAAGCATGTCTAAGTTCCAGCTCTACTAATGATCCATGTGAGACTTAATGTGGTTCCACATGATGGAATTAACACAGGAAATTACATATAAAGAGATTATATTAAAAGAATATTATGGCTGCAAAATCAAACACTCCAAATTCTAAAATGCTAAAATTCACATTGACATGAAATCTTAATTCATTCTTTTCTTGTTGTTCACACAGGGCACAAGATGAGCAACATGGTTGAAATTGTGGGTACAAGCAGGTCCCAGGAAATCAGCTGCACTACCTTATACTTAGCAGAGGACACATACTTAATTGTTGTGCTGAAGAGGACTCTGAAGCCTAAAAATGAGGACAATGACACTGATGTTTTATCAGCCATTCATGTACCACGTAAATATTTTGAAAAATAAAGCCTAGTTTCAAGAGTGATGCAAATCTTCTCATTATCAAAAATGCTTCAGGATGGGTGAATTTAGGCCTTTTTCTTGTCTGTGTTTATCTCAAAGAGATAGAAAATTACTTCATGTTTGTAGGAGTGTATGACTGGTACCCCCTGCTCCTGACCCCTGATAATATGGTTAGCACAACTAACACCGTTTTATGAGGCAAAGCCATTCTCTGTGACTGAGTGTATTGGGTTTGCGTGGCAAGGTTTTGGTAGTGGGGGAGCTACAGGGGTGGCTTCTGTGAGAAGCTGCTAGAAGCTTCCCCTATGTCTGATAGAGCCAATGCCAGCCAGCTCCAAGACGGACCCGCTGCTGGCCAAGACTGAGCCAATCAGTGACAGTGGTAGCACTTCTGTGATAACATATTTAAGAAAGAGGGGAAAAAAAAAACCACTGGGACACAAATTGCAGCTGGAGTGAGGAGTGAGAATATGTGAGAGGAACAACTCTGGAGACACCAAGGTCAGTGAAGAAGGAGGGGGAGGAGGTGGTCCAGGCGCCGGAGCAGAGATTCCCCTGCAGCCCGTGGTGAAGACCGTGGTGAGGCACGCTGCCCCCCTGCAGCCCATGGAGGTTAACGGTGAAGCAGATATCCACCTGCACCCTGTGGAGGACCCCACTCCGGGGCAGGTGGATGCCTGAAGGAGGCTGCCACCCCATGGGAAGCCCGTGCTGCAGCAGGCTCCTGGCAGGACCTGTGGACCCGTGGAGAGAGGAGCCCACGCTGGAGCAGGTTTGCTGGCAGAACTTGTGACCCTGTGGGGGACCCACACTGGAGCAGTCTGTTCCTGAAGGACTGCACCCCATGGAAAGGACCCACACTGGAGCAGTTCATGAAGAACTGTAGCCCGTGGGGAGGACCCACATTGGAGAAGTTCACGGAGGACTGTCTCCCGTGGGAGGGACCCCACGCTGGAGCAGGGGAAGAGTGTGAGGAGTCCTCCCCTTGAGGAGGAAGGAGTGGCAGAGACAACGTGTGATGAACTGACCACAACCCCCATTCCCCGTCCCCCTGTGCCACATGGAGGAAGCAGGCAGAGAAAATCGGGAGTGAAGTTGAGCCCAGCAAGAAGAGAGTGGTGGGGGAAAGGTGTTTTAAGATCTGGGTTTATTTCTCATTACCCTACTCAGTTTCGATTGGTAATAAATTAAACCGATTTTCCCCAAAGTCGAGTCTGTTTTACCCGTGATGGTAATTGCTGAGTGATCTCCCTGTCCTTATCTCGACCCATGAGCCTTTTGTTATATTTTCTCTCCCCTGTCCAGCTGAGAAGGGGAGTGATAGAATGGCTCTGGGGGGCACTTGGCATCCAGCCAGGGTCAACCCACCACACCGAGCCAGTCACGTATGAGTTCCCTTTCCCCTCGTTATCAGGCCCTGAAGGTCCTGTGAACCAAGTAGACAAACCAAACAGATTTCTTCTTCCTGTCCCTGCCGGTCTCAAGGTTCCTGGGCGCCAGGCCAATTACTCTCTTCCCCACCAGCCTTGAAGGTCCCAGGCACGAGGCAGCCAGGTGTTGTTGATGAACCCATCAGAGAACAGGGAAGTGTAACAGCACACAGAGCACTGTCTATAAAATCAAGCAGTTACAAGTCCTAAGCAGGGAACTTGGAGCAGAGCTGCTGCTGGGCAGTGAGACCCATGACCTCTTGATGGCCAGGGACGCCTCCACTGTCATCTGCTTCCTCTGAGGATTGAGTGACTGACTCATATTCTTTATATGACTTTTGAGTCTGTGCTTGTTATATTGATACAGCAAACCATGTATTAAGATCTGACCCGATCTGCAGAGGGTCTAGGTGATTAGAAACCATAAGTTACATTAGGGTCTAGGTGATTAGAAATCATAAGCTGTATTATAAATTCTGTATTATGCTACTTATAATTTGTACTACATTGATTCTGCTTGTAGAAATCCTCTGCAATAGTAATCATAAATTCTGTGCTATACTAATCATAATATCCTGTTAAGAAAATAAAGCTTTAATTGTAACTACAACTTAGCGCTGTCATCATTCTGCCAAGAATCCCTAAAAGAACCTGTCTGTCCCCTTAGTGTCAGGTGACAGAGTATTTTAGTCCCATCAAAATTAGTAATAAATTATAATTATTATGCTATATAAATAATCAGCTCCATCCCCAAACAGAAGGTGCACTGTGAAATAAACTGTAAATTCACAATAGAAAAAAATGCAGATGCTAGGTTATAGCAGCTTGTACGCAGGAAATCCCAGCTCTGACTTGTAGTGACTTGGACTTCATTTCCACCATTCTTGGTGTCACTTCTCCTTGATGGAATTATAGCGTTCACTTACAGTGGTGATTATTGAGTTTACATAAGTCTGCATGCAAATAATTAAATTGATAATTCTGGATTATGTATGATTGATGAATAGTAAAACCCAGCACCTCCTGAAGCTTGAAAATGTTCCTCTGTTAGTGGCATTACAACTGATCTTGAATTGGTCATCTGAAGTTTGGCTCCATCATTTCTTCCACATTGTTTTCATCTTACTCACTATTGAACAGAACTAGCTGTTCATTGAATATCCCAGTAAATTTTTCAAGATCAAAATCCTGGGTTCTGCTGCTGATAAAATGGGCACTCTTTGAAATAACTCACAGGCTGCTAATAAAAAATTTACGTACTGTAACAGCTCATTTTAGTTGCCTGACCCTCAAGAAGATTAGGTACTTTGGCTTTCTATACTGTGCCAGGAGAAAATTAAATGCCCCAATCAGACAATCAAAAAGGATGAGTAGTGAGCTGGACAAAGATGGATAAAGGGAGAGAAATGTGAAATGCTGTTGAACCCAGGAATCCGACCTTCAAGGTGAGAACTCTGAGTACCAGGCTAGCGA
Organism: Balaeniceps rex; assembly: GCA_013401315.1. Lineage (NCBI taxonomy): Eukaryota > Metazoa > Chordata > Aves > Pelecaniformes > Balaenicipitidae > Balaeniceps > Balaeniceps rex. The sequence goes on along the minus strand of VYZW01027907.1, from coordinate 7,105 downwards.
GTCGTGCCCCTTCTTGTCTGCCATTCTTCTGGAACCATAAATCTTGTACTCCTTTCAGCATGAAGGCACAGAGCCAACAGGAAGAAAAGCTCTGCCCCTACCTCAACCAGTTTGCTAACTGTCAGGGCGCGCTCCTAGGGAGGAAGAAGATGGCATAATTGAATCTCCTTAAGCAAACTAAACTCAGGACCCCAAGGATGTCATTGGTAAGTGCTCTCACCACTGGCTTAGAGGGTTAGGCAAGAGGTCTAGCGCAAAGTAAGGTAACCACCATATAAAAGGTGACCCCTATAATCTCATTTTAAGAAGAAATAAGTTATGATTCCCTATGTAATTTTTGGTCCTAAAACTATTGTGTAGTGTAACAATCCATTGTTAAACAGCTACGATATTCCTACTCAGAAGTGGCAGTATTTTAGCCATGAACAAGCAGCCACCTGGGATAGATGTAACTGCAAAAATAAAAAGGGAAAGTATCTGATTATCTATGAAACATTTTTCTATCCTTAAGGATGAATGACAACAGACAAAGATAGTATTTTCCCCCCACAGTTTCATATCTTGCTAAAACAAAACAGATAAATTGTAACAATATCTCACATTTCCCTATCTTCCTTGTTCTTTCCCCTTCAAGCAAGTGCACACATTTACAATGGGCTTAGCTTTACAATCTTGATAGGGAGCCATCTGCCCAAGCAGAAAACAAGAAAATTAGCAGCAGAGTGGATTGTTACTTGACGCTACGATGGTTTTCATATTAAAGTCATAAGCTCTTCCTTAAAAAAGTCCAGAAATAATAAATTCAACAGGTAATTAGCATTTGAGGTTTGGCTTCTTCCCTCGTGACCACCTTTAATGGATACTTGCTTTTAAATTTACAGAGGGAATGACTGGCTACAAATACAGAGGCAGATACATTATCTTGGTTGATATTTGCAGATACTTTACACCTCTCTCTCTCGATATATATAAGAATTTGAAAAAGCAGTATTTTTTTTTTCTTTTTTCCATTCCCTTTGCACCCTCTCTTCCCTGAGCTATAATAATCAGAGGAGTGGATTGAGAGCTGTCGCATAGAGACAGCCTCCCTCAGTACCTGCTCTGCATACTAATTAAGTGCTTCCAGCCTGCAGGCTGGGACATGGATACAGTGTTCAAGTCAGCCCAAGGCTGAAAATGAAAATGAAAAGCTATAAACCTCACTCAGCAGAATGGAAAGCGTAAGGTTGCTGCAATATTGTATTGTGCAAGTTACATTCATGAAAACAGTGAAAAGGACTAAAAGAAACTGCTGTGATAAAAAATGCAATGGATCAGGGGGATTTCTTAGGAGAGCTGGGTATGGATCTGAATTCCAGCTACTGATTTGCTTTCATGTCATCTGCAGTATTTGCCATCTCATTGTTCACCCCCTTTTATAGATAACTGCTCAATATGTTACACACAATAGTAGTAGTTAGTACTGTACCTTGTGGCACCCCACTATTAACCTTTTGTCATGTGGAAAATCTAACAGTGCTGCCTTTTAATAAGTATCTAATTCATAGAAGTATTACCTCATATCTGTGATTTTAATAACGTTAATAGCTTTGTCTGAAGCTTTGCCTGTGAGATTAATGATTAATGAAGGTGTAACTCCTTTTCCCTATAGTACCCCTTCATACTCTGAACCAACAGAGAGACGATGGGAAGATTGATAACGTCAGGCAGCTAGGAGCTTCCTGTGAGATTTCTGTGCAAAGAAGCTCAGACTAGGGGAAGTTAAGGCTGATGCCTGGGATGAGTGGAGAATGCAGCCATGGAGAGGTAAGGCATTGCCCTCAAATGCTGTATTACTTGGTTATCTAAGAGTGAGTTCCTTTCATTGTTCAGAACCTGAGAAGGAGTGAGAGATCTTGTTTACATTTTATTTTAGTTGTGTCTGTCTCTTGCTCCTGGAAAATAAGCTCTGTCTGCTCTGATTCGCAAGCAGAAGCAGCTTGGGATTCAAGGATTCTCTTGAAGAAAAAGAAGATGACATTTTTTTCCTTCCAGCAAGGAATGTGGAAGAGCTCTGTTAATGTGCATGTTTACCACAGATCCAGAAGAAATAAATCTCTTTTGATGAGCTGTTGACAAACCAGAGCTAGGGTAGAACCCTCCTCCCACCTCTGCTGGAAAGATGCTGTGGACCTCACAATTTCGGGACTCTTCTGGGCGTGAACCTGGCAAGTGGACTGCTCTGGAACCAGAGATGTACTAGCAACCCCCTTTTCTGTTGGACTAGATGACCTCTAAAGGTCCCTTCCAAACCAAAGCATTCTATGATTCTATGATATCTGGACGAGCTTATTCTGATGACGTTTGATTCCTAAAGCCCAGGATCAGATGTCCCCAATTTTTCTTCTTTAGAGGCAAAAACTCTTTGCAAGAATGAGCATATTTCACTGTGAAACTGATGCTATAAGAAGCTTTGACTGGTACACAAAGGAGCGTTATAGCCTGGCTGCCAGAAAAGGGAGCTGGTAAAAGTTAAATGGCAGGCCACAGTGTACTGATTGCAA
>VYZW01027906.1:6811-84066 GCA_013401315.1 Balaeniceps rex | reverse complement strand
TACAGGGCTACCCCACCGCCCCTCCTTCCTTGCCTATCCTGCCTGAAGAGTTGGAGAGGATTTTGCCTCCTCTTTGCCCGTTTCTGCTCACAGGCCACGTTCTCTGGACTCCTGACCATCCTGGCCACCGTCTGCAGGACCCCAATCCAGGTCTTCTATATTCTTCCTCACTGGGGACCCTGGACAGGACTGAAATTTGCAGGTAACACCAGCACCGGGTCAAAGAGGGAATAATAACTTCCTGCAATGTGCTGGTCACGCTTCTCTGCATGGAGCCTAGGATGTACTTGGACTTATTTGCCACAGGAGCTCGTTGTGGATGACCTGTTTATGTGCAGACTGGCTCGTGTTCAGTGATACAACAAAGACAGGAGAACCCTTGCTTTCCTGTAATTACTGGAATACACATATTGTAAGTAGTGCCGCACAACTCTGCATTTTAGCTCGATTTTGAAAACAAGCATTTTTCAATCCTCTCTAAAAAATCAGTAACTGTGAATAAGCCGCGCTGACCATCCCTGGCATCCCCACTGCACCCCGGTCTGCAGCGACCCCCGCCCTCCCCACCAGGGGCGGCCGGACCCGGACTCGGAGGGCAGGGTGGGCGCTGCCATCGCGCGGGGGACGGGCACCAGGCCGCCCCGTGGCCCCGCCCCCCGTGGCGGCTTCCTGCCCTTGCGGAGGTGGAGGCGGTGCTGACCATGGCGGGGCTATTGTGGCGGCTCTGCAACCTCCTCATGGCCGCCTTCTTCGGGCTGGCGGCCGCCGTGCAGGTGAGGGCGGGGCTGCCTGCGCTGGGGGCGGCAAGCGGCCTCGCTCCCCTCCCCTCCAGTCCCCTCCTGCGGAGCGCGGCCCCAGCCGGGGCGGCGGCTGTAGGGTCTCAGTGCGCGCCATCTCGCTGCAGGTGAACGACCCCGACGCCGGCCTGTGGACAGTGAGTACGGGCTGCCCATCCCGCTGGGCAGCTGGAGCGGGCCGGGCGCCGGGGACAGGCGCCGGGGACGGCCCTTTTCCTGTGGCTCCGCCTGCCGGCTCCTTCCCCGAGGTGTCCCGGTGGCGCCAGCCCTGGTCCGCTGTGCCCATCCGCCTGGAGCCAGGTCCGACCCGGGGCCGCCGGAGGAAACCTGCTCCCTGCTTCTAGCTGAGGAGCAAGCAGGCGCCGGGAAAACAATTTCTCTACTGCAGCGACAGCTGAAATCCGACAGTGCTTCTAGGATCTTCCTTATTTCACCCCAGATTTGCACCTGCCCCCTGCAAAGCATTGATTCCCGGTGCAGAACACACCAAACTGCTCTCGTTCCTCCTGTCCTGTGCCTGAGACCCCCTGACCGGGCGGCCTCCTCTCTCCGTCGCCACCTCTGCTTGCCTTGAATCACTAGCTTGCCTGCCTTCTGTCGCTGCTCAACTCGGCAGCGCTTCCTCAGTCTCGAAGGGAAATCTAGAGAGAAACCCTCTTCTCTGTCCACTTTGCCAGCCCTTTCTCGGGCAGTGCTGTGGCCCTGGCCCGTCTCTGTATGTGACAGGAGCTGCTGTGTGGGCAGGGGCTGTCCCCTGCACGTCCCTTGTGCAGGGGGACATTCCGTGTGTGGGCGAGTCCAGCTGACGGCAGCAGGGCTGGGCTAGCGGCAGCAAAGGGTGCTTCTGCTCCCAGGGGAGCTGCGCANCCTGTAGGGGCTTTCCCTGGGGGATCAAGATGCAGTGCAAGGGGCTCTGGAGCGGGCTGGTTGGGCAGCAAGGACTCGGTAACCTGGAAGCTGAGGAGCAAGGGCTGGCACTCAGCTGATGGTCCAGGATTTTGGGTGGTGATGGTGAAGATGAGCACTAGCAATGCCAGGGCATGCCAGAGAGAGAGAGATTGGCAGCTGTTCTGCACACCTGACAAACTGCTGTGAAGGGGAGAAGCACTGATGTGGATGGGCGCTTCTGCTTCCTTATCTTTCTAAGTTTTGCTACAGAGTAGGTTTATGTTTCATTAACAGGTTGTCTACTTAGTACCAGCTACCCTGACGCTGCTTGTCAGCATTAACCCTTCAATAACAGGTACGATATTTGTGTGCAAAACAGTCTCTGCTCAAATTTTGTCCCCAAAAGGATTTTTTTTTAATTGAATCACAGATTAAGATCAGGCCACATGGAAACATGTCCTACTACCTTTTGAGGGCAAAAAGCTGTAGGACCTGCTTCTACAAAAGCTGGTCATTGGTTTAGTGCTCATGGTTGGATGTGGTGCAGGTGAACAGAGGAGCCCTGCATAAAGGCCTGCTGCTGGGATGGTCTTACCTTTGCACCCTGATTCCAGTGAGTAGAGCATAAGTCTGGGAGCATGCTCTACTGTTGTCATTAGCACATTAATTCACTTTGTTTCCTTGTTATAAAGCTGTGTTTTTGCTTACCTACCTCATAGAAGAGCAGTTGTGCTCTGCACAGTCCTTTGAAAGAGCTAAAGGTCTTGTTCAGTATCAAGTATTGCAGCTACCCCACAAAGTGCATGGGCAGCAATGGGGATGTTTAGAGGCTTCAGCGCAGTGGCTGAGTTTCCAAGGGCATACACTAAGTGGGTTAATGCCACATCACATGTTGAGAGAATCAGCCAGTGCAGATTTGGTCCAGGACTCCAGAAAATAGTTCATTTTTTGTATTTTCATCCAGTAGAAATAATTTAAAATAACGACATTTTCTATACACAAAGTGACTGTATATTTTCTGGATGAATACTTACTCTGAATAAACTAAAACCACACTTATGCCAAAAAAGAAAATCTTCAAGAGTGCATGCTGTTGTCACAAATCACACCGCTGCAGTCTCGGCATTCTGGCTACCTTAAGCATATAAAGTAGCAGCATTCATAAAGCCAAAACCCATGAGAGTTGGTTACCTGTGGTTTTGAACATTTCAGGAGAGGTTTATTTGTGTGATATGTGTAGCTTCAATGTAATGGCATTTGTCTGATCAAGAGAATCTGCATGTTAAACTTACAAGTAGGTTTTTGTTACTTGTGCCAAGATTTGTGGAAAATAAAGATTAAAATAGTAGAATTCTTGTATAACTGGACATTTATGTACATTCACCAAGGGATATTTGCCATTCCAGTCTGTGGAAGACCCTGATTCTGCCTCTGCTGAGCTCCAGAAGTTCAGCCAAATGGGGAATCCATTACAACGTTGGGCCATGCTGAGCTCTTTTGATTTATAGGGTTTACTTCATGCTACATTGCAGTTGCTGGCAGTCTATTTTTTTCCTCAGATAATGGTGTTTGGAGGAGCCTCTGTGACCTTCATTCTGCTGGTTGTATTGTTGGGACCATTGCCTTGGCTTGCTTTTTGTTTGCTTACACTCAAGGAAACATTTTGCACAAAGAGGAAGGCAGGTAAACAGTGGTTTTTATTTTCCCCTGCATGAATTCAGCACACCAGGCCATCTTCTGGTGGTCACCTTGCTAAACTTTATTTGCTGGGCTGCTGCAGTGAGTGCTGTTGGTCCAGGGGAATCAAACCAAGGAGGAGGGACCATAATGCTCCAAACCAGCGATTTGTTGGACAAAAGAGCTAAAGGGAGAGTGAACAGTCCTAGTTACTTGTCTGATTGTGGCAGTTAGATTTAATTGGGGGCAGTTCTGGCTTTCAAAGACCACGGCACTAGCACGGTGAAACAGCTTTGTGTTCTCTTGCTGGAGCTGTAGGAATGGGAATTAATGTTTTAAAAACTCTTGAGATGATACCATATGCATATCTATCTGGCACGGGCTGCCAGATAGAGTCCTCTGAACTGCCAGGGATTGAGGGGGAGGGAGGATTTCTCACCTGGACATTCGGTTGTTGCCTAAAGTAGGTGCTTGCACAGTATTGAGGTGAAGCACTGGCAGCTACTGCGGCTGCTTATGGTCTGGAATACTGGGATGCTGCTTTGCTCTGTGTTAATGAGGGAAATGTGCTGTGGAATATAAGTTTAGCAGCGGAAAAAAAGTGGAAGCAGGAATTTCTGCAGCTGTGTGGCTGGGTCACGTGTGTGATCTGTGGTGGGAAGCAAAGTTACTCCGTGTAAATATCTTTATAATTATAAACCTAGTAAAATATATTGAACTTCTCCAAAGGAGCAGACACTACTGTTTTGGAAGCAAAATTTGTATTTTTTAAAAGTAAACATCTGCTTGTATTATTTTCTGATCTGTTTTTTTGTTTGGCTTTTTAGAGAGATGTTTGGTCTGGTGATTATTACAATATGGATGAGTCTTTGTCGCAGTTCAGCAAAGTAAGTTTTGTTTCTTTTTTTTAATCCATTCATATGTTCACATTTAGTGACTAGCTTCTTGAAAACACAGTTGATTTTGGCTGCTTGTTTTTCTGCTTCATGTCACTGTCTGAACCTCCTCAGATACCTCAGCAGCAGTAGCTGCTGCTACAGCCTGTAGGATCTTGCCACAGATAAAAGTCTGTGGGAGGAAAGTAAAGCTACACAAAACATTTTTTCTGCTCCCCCTGCCATAATGGGCAGCGGACATTCTCCCTTTGCCTAAAGACAGCACGCCCCTTCTGTGGAATAGGCTAGTGAGTGTTGGCCACAACTGCTAATGAACTGCAAAGACCTTTCTGCCATTGTTCCCAATTTACAGAACTTTCCAGTGAGGGTCTCTGTACTGGTGTCTGCTGCGTCCACCGGAGCAAGCGGGTGATGCAGGCAGAGCTGGCAGAAGTCTCTGGGTGGCTGCCTGGCTGCAGTGGCTCTACACTTTTCCCCTCCAGCCTCTTCAGAGGACTGTGCTACAGCAGTTTTGCTAAACTCCTGTTAGCTGGGAGCATGAAAAATCCCAATCTGCCAAACAGTACCTTTGTGCTGAGAAAACATGTCATAGATGCTGTGGACAAGCAGGGTGCTTTTTTTTGTTCTCACCTGGTTTATTTGGCCTGAGGTGGCAGAAGAACTTTTTTCTGCTGGCACCTGGTGCCTCTCCAGTAAAGGACTCTGCTGATGCATCCGCAGGAGCTACATTAAAGTGGCCAAAGTCTCTCTGCTGTTGTCTGTCCAACTGCAGCCAAGTGTGAATGTTTCATAGCAGTCTGATTTGAAGTAGCTCTGTTGCATTTGCTTTATAGGAGTCCACTGGGTGGAGTTCGCTTGATTGCTGCAATTGTGGTCGCCCTCTTCCCCTTTCCTTTGTGGCTGTACGTTTATGTGAACAAAGAGATGCGAGCATCTTGGCCAATGCACTGTAAAACGGTGATTTAATTGGGTGGGAGAAAGCATAGAATAAATATTCTGACCTTACTTGCCTTTGCTTTTGGTTCTTAATGAAAGGTTAGTATCAGTTTGATAGGACCCAAGAATGCCTGGCTGCTTCCAGCAGTGTGGTTTGAGACTTGTTGAAAAAATTGAGGAACACTGTCAAATCTGATTGGAGAATTTTTCTATGGAAACTGTTGTTCAGCTGGCTTCTTTGTACATTTTCAAAGCACTGTTGATCTAATGTGTGTTCTAATGGTATACTCAAGATATCCTGGCATCCCTGGATCACTCTCCAACCACCTTGTACTTTGGGAAATCTACTGTTCTGTAATGTAAGGGAAAAGTAAAGCAAACACTTTGTTTCAATAAATGACTATTTACAGCTGTAAAACTTCCAGATATCTGCCTGGATAGTCCATTGATACTAACTGAAAAATTAAGCAGTCTGTATTTCTGTTCCTATGCTAAAAATCATATGTAGAAGATATCTGAAGAAATATTTTCGCTATAAACTTTAATTGAAAATTACTGGGTTTAGAGATTAATAAATACTATTTTTCTAAAGAAAATGAAAGCTTCTGTGTCTTTTATTTTCTGCAAGATGCATACTCAAGACTGCCACCAGCAGACATCATCACTATCACAACTCTGCTTCTCACAGAATTTCTGTTCCTGGAAAGCAGAACCCACACAGCAGTCCAGTCAGTGACAGTAAGCATGTTTCACCGCTACTAATCCTGGAGAAGGAAGCACAGGTGGAATACACTGGACACACAAGCTGACTGGGAGAGAGCCAGAACAGGTCCAGATGCAGCACAGCAACATGCTTTAGATCGTTCCACGTCAGGGCTTCTTCGCTCAGTACTGCTGCAGGCTAATACAGCTGTACACGCACAGATCCCAGTGGGTGTATCTGCAGCATTACATGATGTAGCATAGATGGTCTCCATTTTCCTTGGACTTAGGTTTTTTTGAAGATTACTTCAGTCTTTTAAAGCAATGTTATGAAGACTGCATTAGGCCACAGGGTGGACTAATTCTGCCAGACATGAGACATTACTGACTAGTGATGTTAAAAAAAAAAAAAAGAAATGCGGTTGAGCAGGTACAATTCTGCATGTTTTAATTCTGACTGAAATAAAAAAGTGGAGTTTTTTTGACAATATTCATAATATGGTTTGCATTTTTTCATAGCAACAATCCGGTCAGGATTGGGTGTTTCAAGTCAACATTCTGCATTAAAGTATATTTATTTCAAACATGGTTACTGGCCTTCTCTATTCTCCATGAAGAAACTAGGTCTGTTTTCTTACAGAAACGTAACTTCTAAAATTCTGTGTCCAAGAGAAAAATGTTTGAGTTAAAGCTATGAGGATCAGCCATGCACATCTTTCTACAAGCAAATAATAAGCTGAATCCCCTGCTTTTTTTGTCTGAGTACTTCCTGAAGAAGAGCAATTTGTATTTGCTTACAATTTTCAGAAATGCATAATTCTGTCTGAAATTCTGCCCCTTCCCTTTAGTATCATTTTATGTTCATAGACATAAATAGTTCCAAAGGCATTGCTTTCCGGTGGAGTTTCAATAACCCCCTCCAAAGTCAGATGATGAACTCCATGAGAGTCTAAACAATAGCCACCGTCATGCAGGTGCCCTGCAAGAAAGCAGACCACGCACTCATGGGAGTGTATGACCGAAAGGGCATCTTCGTAATTCCAGGCTAGGCAAACTCTGTCTGAAGCATCTGGATGAATGGGCAGATGACCTGCAGTTGAGAGGGAAAGAAGCAGGAGAGTTATTTTAAGTGTAACCACACTTGATTGCTGGGAAGTTCAGACACCTAACTGTATACAGAAAGCTCACCCAAGTGTGAGACATGGTTGCTATTCTCCTGCTTCGTAGGTTACATGTGTACCTCAGTAGAGCTTCAAAGCTGCTACATGTTTTCCTCAGCTAACATACGTTGGCTACATAAGATTTTTTGCATATATCCCCATATATCCCCCATACCCACCTACCCATAACTACAACTTTTTCTTGGTTTTCATCAGAGAACTTGAGGACTTCATTGAACCAGTCCAGCTGGGCTTGGCTAAATCCTCCATTAAACTCTACAAACTGAGGTTCTTTGAGTCCTGCAATGAAGAAGAAGGTTAGGCATAGGTGCATACACCTCTCGTGGCTGCCCTATTTGCTTGCCTTATGTAAGTCTGCTTACGATAGATCATTTACTCTTATAACATTTTTTTTTTTTTTTTTTTGCATCTCTTGGATCAAAACTCCAGCCTCCTTGGACAAACAAGAGAACATTATTTGTACATTATTTGTTAGTGTTTTGGGGGGTTTTAGTCATGCTGCATGCACAGGATTTCCACTCTTGGGTCCCCCCGGCATGGAATAAGGTGGGCATCACTTGATGCTCTGCAATAGCAGCTGCACCAACAGCTGCCTTTTGTTCTGATACTGCAGGGCACACAGCACAAAATAAACCCATCCCAAAAGCACCAGAGCAGCATGACAGGTATGATGGAGCGTCTCCTGTGCCCGCCTAGAGACCCACTGACTGGCTCTCCGCTGACAGCAGGGAGGTGGAGGAGGTGAGCAGAAATGGGGCACATGCCTCAGCCCCCTGGCAACCAGATGTCAGCTCAGGGAGCTGCCTTATTGCTCTGGGAAGCGGAGGTTCAGCTGTCCATGCTCCCTGCCGAAGGGTTGAGCCGGGGGGTACCTGTGGGACTGTTGAGGTTGTCATTGGGGTTCTTCTCCTGCAGCAGCCGCAGGGACTCCCGGTAGCGGGGGCTGTCTAGCTCCCTGCCCAGGATGCTCAGGTCATAGGCATCGAGCACGACAACGCGGAACCGTGCAGCTGGGCTGAAGTGATATGCCTGGCAGTCCCCTGCTGGCAGGCTGGCCATGGCCCCGGTGGGACAGCTGTTGAGACCACTGTGCACCAGGTGGGCTCGGCTGAAGTTATAGAACTCGTGGTTGCCCCATGCGTGATGCACCGGCACCGGCAGCCGCCCCAGTACTGCCAGCACTTGCTCTAAGGCACTCTCAGCCTCGCCTCTGCAGGCATTGAGGCCATCGATGCTGTCACCCAGCTGCAGCACGAAGGCGAGCGGCGGCCTCTCGGTGGCCCACGCTTTCACAGCGTCCTGCAGCAGGTTAAGGCTCTGCCGGTAATACCGCCGCCGGTAGCCGCCGAAGTCGTAGCCGTCCTCCGCGTCCGCGTACTGGATGTCCGCGATGACACCGAAGGAGAAGAGCGGCACGGCCTCCATGGCGGCCGCTCCCGGGTGAGGGGGGCGGAAGGGGCGGGCATGGAAGAGCCGGTACCAAGATGGCGGCGGCAGCGCTACGCTGCTGGCGGGCGGCACTGTGCTGGCGGCTGCCGGGGGCCCCTTCAGGGTGGCCCATGAGAGGACGGGCGGCGCTGCCCGTGCCCGGCAGCAGCCCGCTGTCCCGCCTGCCGCCGGGCAGCGGCACGCGGACGGGCGCGCAGAAGAGGGTGAGTGAGGGAGCCCGGGGCGGCGGGACGGGCCGCACCGCGCCGCCCCCCCACTTTTCAGTCCCTAAACAGCTTTTTCTCAGCAGCTGGTGTCGTGGCGGTCGCTGGCGGCCACCTTCGTGCTGTGCGGGGGGCTGCTAGCCGCCATGAAGAAGGTGAAGCGGCGGAAGGAAGAGGGTGAGTGCGGGGTGGAGGGACCGGACCCTTCCCGCCCTCAGGGGAGGCCGCGCTGCCTCGGCCGGACCCGGCCTGGGCTGCCAGCATGTGGCCGGGCGGGAGAATCGGGAGGAGCGTCGTATTTTGTATGCAGACGATGTATTTTTTGTATTCACATGTGTTTTACCCACTTCGGCATCCCACTGAATCACGTCATGCTTTGCACAGTGCCACTTCGTGCCTGTGTGTATATAAGCGCTACAGAAAATTTTCAAAAATTCTGAAAAAACTTAAAGGTTAAGCGTTTTAAAATTCTTAAATATGCTTTTGCTGTCAGAATAGTTGCATTTGAGTATGCATACTGCTGCCTAGTCAGTGCAGCACAGACACGGACATGGGGTTTTCTGTGCAAGTTGGTTTCCCTCTTTGTAGCACGTGTGTGTTTCCCCTGTCTTGCAGTTAACTGCCAATGCGTTTCATTTTCATGTTTTTAATGTTGAAAATCAGAGATATTACAGCTTTTAGGATATGTTCAGTTTACAAAGGATGCTAATTTTTCTGTTTCATGCTAAGCCAGGNTTTTTTTTTTTTTTTTTTTTTTTTTTTTTTTAAAATAAATGAGATGACAATGAAGGAGATGATTATGTTTCAAAGGAGTTTAGCGATATATTTGATTTTGCCCCAGATGGAATGCTTTTTGGAAGTCTTGTCCACATTGGGCTTCTGCATGATGGGTGTTGGTAGATCTTGATGTTTCAATGCCCTGGGCAGTGAGTCTGTGAGGTTGCCTGACTCTCAGCTGCTTCTGAGGCTTGCCAGGGAAGCAGCGTGGATTGTGGCATGGATGTGCTTGATCCCCTCTTGTTTTTTGTAGAGCTGGAGAAGGAACGAAACCGAGGCATTGGGAAACCGCTTCTAGGAGGGCCCTTCTCGCTCATCAACCATGAGGGACAGCCCAAGACCAGCAACGACTACATCGGCCAGTGGGTGCTGATCTACTTCGGCTTCACACACTGCCCTGACATCTGTCCTGATGAACTGGAGAAAATGATTGAAGTGGTAGATGAAATTGGTATGGGAATTCAATTGGCGTAGTGGTCCTTTTTATGGGAGGTCCAGGTTTATTGTGGTAAAATACCACAAATGGTAATAATTGATTATCTTTTTTAAAAAATGCTGTTGACTACTATTCAGTAGTTGAATTAATTGCTAAGTGATACATACATCAATCTGCCTATCACTAGGATCTAATACTTAAAGCATGACAGCACTGATCTTTCCACAGCAGGGGACTTCTTGGTAATAAAACACGATGGTGGCAGGTTACAGAGCACGGTGCCATGGCGCTGTATTTTTGCCAAGAAGTGGTTGTGGGGTGTATTAGGGTTTTTCTCCTCTATTTAATTCATTCTGAAAACAAATCTCTGTGAGAGTCTTTTCTGAGAGTGACTGTGCTGTGGAATGGAGGTTGGGGGAAAGCTGTGTGATAGAGGTGGTTTTCTCAGCCTGCAGGAAGAGTTACGGAGCAGGGATAATAGTAACCAAGCAAGTGGTAGGGCAGACTAAAGTGAAGAAAATATAGTGAAGGCTATGGCTGGAACATGAGGGAAAGAGCCTGAGTTGTGTCTTCACCTATGCTCCTGCTCCACCGTCACAGGTGTGCTTTTTTATTGACCATTGTGCTTTGATGTGTGCATCACGCCATGGCATTTTCTGTATCAGAGCCAATTTGTCTCTCCTAAGCAGGGCAGGGTCTCCAGTGGAGAAGCTGGAAGTGTAGATGCACCCAGCACAAGCACAGAGTGTTGGATTTCATGGCATTTGCTTCATTCACAAATTACATAAATTAAGCTGCACAAAATGGCCTTTTTTGTCACTTAGGGTGGGCTTGGATCGACGTTATGTTAGCTTGGCTGTGAGCTTGTTTGAAGGGAGGTGAGAAATTATTTTTAGTTTTCTAATAATAATTGTTAATGTCACAGATAGAATTCCATCTTTGCCCAATCTGACCCCACTCTTCATCACCATTGATCCTGAGAGGGACAATGAAGAAGCCATTGCCAGATATGTTAAAGGTATTACTGTTTTCTTCCTTGATGTCTTATAGCATGTAATATAGAGCACTGAAAAGGAGGCTCTTGATGGGACTCTTTTCACTAAAAAGTCTAAATGTCTTCTTTCTATCAAGAGTTTTCTCCAAAGCTGATCGGATTGACTGGTACCAAGGCACAGATTGACCAAGTGGCCAAAGCTTACCGTGTGTATTACAGCGAAGGTCCCAAAGATGAAGACAATGATTACATAGTAAGTAAATGTAGGGGTTTTGCTTAATGAAAGACTGGATAAGAGCAGCATATAGATTTTAAAATCAGAAGGCAGCTGTTGCAATCTATGCTGAAGTCCTAGATGACGGAGTCCTGTTGCACCGATGTGTTAAGCTGTGTTTTAGAGGTCTCAGTCAGAATCAAGGTGCCCTCTTACAAGCTCAGAACCTCACTGAAACATGTTTTAAAAGTGTACAATCGCAGGCCTGCATACAGCATAGCATATGAGATAGCAAGCCTGGCAGTAATTTGAACTTTTCTCTGTCATGTAATGTTTTTGTCTGGCTGTTTTCCTATGCGCTCCAAAGAGAAAATGGAACTGGGAAATTAAGGCAATAGGAAGAACAAGAAATGAGAAGTAAAAGTGAGTAACAACTCATTCCCTGCCAAACTAACACCAAGGAGCGGGGTCTTCATGGCAAGAGACTTGGATGATGCAAAGTTTGCCTGCAGATACTGTGGCGATCTTCCTCCTGTGTCAAATGACCTGGAAGAAGGAGCATGTTAATGCTAAATTAAGTGGGAATAAAATACATAGAGTAATAGTGTCAAGGGGAAACTGAGGTTCAAGGGAGGCTAAACTGAGTAGTCAAAATCTTACTCTCTGGAAGTTAATAGGACCGGTTATAGGGCTCAGAGCTGCTGCCAAGGCCTTCCTGACTTGCCACATCCTGAGCAGACTGGAAGAGTAAAGTAGGTACAAGTGATATGACAAGTGAGGATACACATTATATGGTCTTCATTTTTTTTCTTCATTACAAGAACTAAGGGCATCAGAGAAAACTAAAAACAGGTTCAAAAGGAAAGGTGATGGTTCTTGTTGCAATGGGCACATGAGAAGTGGAATCCCTTGCTACAGATGTAAATGGTAGTTTATGGGAGTCCACAGGGAGACTTGTTAGTCTTTGGGAAAAACAATCTGTTGAGGATTATGAAATGCACAGAAATCTTGCCTAGTTTGGGAAGCCTGTGAGCTAAAAATGTTTGGAAACTGGGAGGTAGTAGAGGAAGATAGCATATTTTTGGTGCTGGTTTTATACTCTTCTTTAAAGCAACCATTGTTGGCCACTATTTGAGGTAGGATGCTGAGGCAGATTGGTTTTGGTCTAATCCAGTATTGTCTATTCTTAATCTGCCTTTTAAAACCACCTGACTGCAGCAAATAAATTATCCACGTGGACAAAAAGATTGATGGAACAAAAAGTGGTGCATAGAAAGAAACAGCAAGAGCAGCACATGATCTCAGTAAAGAGAAGATGGAATCACACAGGTGATGTGCACTGCTCTACATTACTAAAAGGGGTGGGAAGTGGGAGATCAAGAACTTGTTTTCACTTAAAGTGGCAACTCAGTAGCTACAGAAGTGTGAGATACTATATTTGGAGGAGAGAAGCTTGCTGGAGAAATTCAACACCAATTTAAATCAATCTAGCATCAATCTGAAATCAATCTAAAGATACTGCTTAAAATCAGCTTTATAAAAGGGCACTAGTGGAAATGCAAGAATAGGCTATAGGAACAGGATTGGCAAAGGATGCCTGCTCAGGAGAGAGAGAAAGAATCAGTACAATCTGACACTAAATGAGTGAACTGAAGTTGAGGAGAGATGATGGAAAGAGGCCTGAAAAGCGGAAGGACTCCTGGTCCTTATGAAGAAAACCACACATGGATTCTAGCAAGCCACACCTGGATTCTGGCATGGCCATGAAGGGAAAGTACAGGGCTTCAGCCAAGGAAAATAACTCTATAGATGACAGCAGCTTCGAGGTAGGCTGGAGGGTGAAACCAAACTGGAGAATGTGACTACAGATGTAATGAAATAGGAGAAGGGATTCAGGATCCAGGGAGAATACTGCTGGTCTGTGCTAGGGTTGTGAGTCTGAGAAAAGGGAAGGGCAGCGAGGAAGAAAAGCCAGTGAACTGGGAGCAGGAGAGCAGCCTGGGAGCCCCAGACGTGGTGCCAAGGAGGAAGAGTATACCTGCATTTCTTCAGGATTTGTCATAGACTGTTGGTTTTGAGAGGCAGTGTGCTCTATGTGTTCAGGGCAGGAAGGCCAGAGGACACAGGTCTCTCAAACAAAATGGAAAGAGGATAGCAGCAACAGCAGACCTGGGAGGGAGAGCTTGAGGCCGGTTTTGTGCCTACCTGAGACCTATCGAGGTAAATTATTACTCTGTGGTTTCTTCCAGTAAGGTTTTTTTTTCCCTCATTATGTCTTGCATGGAACTGTCGTGATTAAGACTGGTATTTGTGCAGGAGTGGGTTCTGTTTCCTCTGCAGGCTGCTGGGGTGTGGGGAAGAGGTCCACTACAGCCAATTAAACTTTGCTGCTTGTTTTGACTTGAAAAGAGCATTGAGATGAGCATTCAGAAATTATAATTTCTAAACATCTGTTTAAATTTTTCAAGTATTCCTTGAATATTACTAGTTCCTATTTAATAATCTCAATTTTATAATTCTCAATGCCAGAATATCCAATTTACTTGTTTTATTCTGTGGTTTACAAGATTGCATTGAAACTCAAATGATGTTCTTATGTGCATACAGTGGGAGCAGTGCAGGCTTCAGGCATAGCTTGAAAAACGGTGGTCTTTTGCACACAAACTGCACTCCATCCTGACTGTATTTAATCTTCCATAGGTCAGGGAGTTAAGATACTGAGCAGGCTACCTGATTTTTTTTTTTTTGCTACTTTCCAGTTGAAGGATCTAAATTGTGGTTCAGATTCCTTAAGATTTTGTAATCTTATCTTGAAAATTTGAAACTAGAGTAAAATATTTGAATTAGACCTGCTTCAATAAAGTTTTGAGAAACATTCTTTCAATGACAGAAATGGCATTAAGTTTAATGCATCCTTTTAGCTTGTGGTACTGGAAATGTTTATGTGATTTCTTAATTTCAAACACAGTTTTACTCTCGGTGCATAAGTACATTTCAGTTCTTTTTCTCCAGTGGCAGTGAGATGATGTAGTCACTTGAGCAATCACAGATTCATGGCCTTCATTTTCAGTGTTTTGTGTCTTTGCTCATAAAGATGTTGTCACAGTTAGATGCAGACAGTACTTGCAGTGACATTTTAAATAAATTTACAGTGGAGTTAATTTTTATGTAAATCAAATTGGAACACCTCGAACATTCAAGTAATTGTTACTTTGAACATTTTTTAACGTTATTTCAATTCGGACAGTAGAGGGAGCCCCCTCCCAGCACACGTGTTTCTGTCTGCACCAGCTCCTCTATCTGCAGCTCCTGTATCCCAGTGATGCTCTTGATCCTATTGTTTGCACTGACAGTGAACTTGGTTTAATGAAATACCTCTGTTTGTATTGGATTTACGTCATATTAGCAGCAGGAGCTTGAATACCTTGTGGGGGTCATGGAGCATGATGAGAAGTAGAGGGAAACTGGGGAAAGTCCATTAGCCCATAGGTTTGCCCTAGCCTTGTCTGTGCTGCAGGAAGGGTGCCAGCAGCTTAGGGAAGACTTGTCTGCTTAGAGTATTCCTTCACACATTCTGAGTATGCAACTAGTTTTCTCTATTTATTTTCATGGGTAAAACAAGAAGAGGTTGCCAAGGCAATGCTGAGATTTTCTTTATCTTGCTTTAGCTTCTTGGTGAGAAGTCTTGTCAGACAGCTGAACCAAAGACTGAACGGGATGCTGTTGTTGCTGGCTTTAAGAGATGTGCAGGATGTTCCAGTATTTAAAGGGTGGCTACAGAGAAGATGGAGACTCCCTTTTTACAAGGAGTCACATGGAAAAGACGAGGTGTAAATGGGTACAAGTTACTCCTGGGGAGATTCCGATCGGACACAAGAGGAAAATTTTTCAGAATGAGAACAATCAGCCATTGGAATAATCTCCCCAGGAAAGCGGTGGATTTCCTAACATTGGACACTTTTAAGATTTGGCTGGACAGGGTGCTGGGCCATCTTGTCTAGACTGTGCTTTTGCCAAGACAGGTTGGACCAGATGNGTGGGGGTCATGGAGCATGATGAGAAGTAGAGGGAAACTGGGGAAAGTCCATTAGCCCATAGGTTTGCCCTAGCCTTGTCTGTGCTGCAGGAAGGGTGCCAGCAGCTTAGGGAAGACTTGTCTGCTTAGAGTATTCCTTCACACATTCTGAGTATGCAACTAGTTTTCTCTATTTATTTTCATGGGTAAAACAAGAAGAGGTTGCCAAGGCAATGCTGAGATTTTCTTTATCTTGCTTTAGCTTCTTGGTGAGAAGTCTTGTCAGACAGCTGAACCAAAGACTGAACGGGATGCTGTTGTTGCTGGCTTTAAGAGATGTGCAGGATGTTCCAGTATTTAAAGGGTGGCTACAGAGAAGATGGAGACTCCCTTTTTACAAGGAGTCACATGGAAAAGACGAGGTGTAAATGGGTACAAGTTACTCCTGGGGAGATTCCGATCGGACACAAGAGGAAAATTTTTCAGAATGAGAACAATCAGCCATTGGAATAATCTCCCCAGGAAAGCGGTGGATTCCCCAACATTGGACACTTTTAAGATTTGGCTGGACAGGGTGCTGGGCCATCTTGTCTAGACTGTGCTTTTGCCAAGACAGGTTGGACCAGATGATCCTTGAGGTCCCTTCCAACCTGGTATTCTATGGTTCTGTGATTCTATGATCGTTTTTACCAAGCCACAATGTGCTCTCTTACAGGTGGATCACACAATAATAATGTACCTTCTCGGGCCAGATGGTGACTTTGTGGACTATTATGGCCAGAATAAGAGGAGCACTGAGATTTCTGCTTCTATTGCTGCACACATGAGAAAATACAGATCCTAAAACACAAGGTCTTCAAAGATTGATGTGAATATCACCTGTAGGTTTGGCTGTAATTGGGCATTGGAGTTAAAGCAGAAGCATACAAGTGTAACAACCTGTTACCACATGCCTCCTTTCTTCCAGATAAGAAAGGCAACCATACTTCTGCAAAATACCATTATCAAAAATCTCTATAGAGCCTTCTCCATCGATATTATTTGCAGCAAGATCTAGGCTACAGAATGAAATTTGGGACTTCTTTGGGACATTGTTGGGAGCAAAAAATGGAAAACACTTTTCATTTGGGAAGAGCGTGTGTGTCACTGGTAAGATTAATTGGTATCTCTTGGCAAGACATCAGCGAAGGATGGTCACTGCAGGAGCATGATTACTTCATGAAAAGTCATGTGGGCCATGGCATTCTCGGAGGACCCCTGCCCTCTTTTTTTTCTGCACTGTTTTGCTTTCTGGGAGAGGCAGTTACAATATTATAAGCAGGAGAGCCTTAAGAGTACTTCTTTATCAAGGTTAATAAGGTGAAGAGCACTGAAAGCATCAGCAGCTTCCACGCGTGGGACCAGCCCTGTAGTGTGCCTGATCTCTTCTTCATTTGAATGCAGGAATAAAATGGTTTTTTCATGGTGATTTTTCCAGGTGAACGCTGTTAACTTAGAAGGAAATGAGTAATGGGTTGCAAATAGATTTTTTCTTCTGGTCTAAATGATTTTATGTGTAGTCGTCCTGATTGTGCTATGCTGAATAGTGAAATGGGGAGGATGAAGGGGGTCTGTGTCCATGCATACGGCTGTCAATCAGATAAATTTTATGCAGTGCAGCATTTGAAAATAAAGATTGCTTTGTATAAGCAATATTTTTTTTTTCCTTAGTTAGGTTTGACTAGAATATCATCAGAACTTTGTATACTGGTCAAGCTTCGTATTCTTGCTCTGTTTTATCTCTTTTTATCTATAGTAGTGCAAACCATAAACTGAATTGCTCTTTTAAGGTAGCTGAACCTCAGAGAGTGGCCCACAGGAGACAAGACAGAAAAGTCCCAGAGTGTTTCAAACTGAACACAAATGTTCCATCTGGTAACACTGGCATTCTTCTGAGTGTGGGGGTTGGAAGACAACGTTCCTGAGCGAGGGAAGGTGCAATGTCTATGGTAAATTTCCATCTTTCCAAAATTGTGAAAAACAGTAAACTTAACCTGTTCCGGAGCAGTTATAAAACGTGATAAATTAGTGTAGATCCACATCAGCTTCCCTATACTATGATGACCTCCTGAGGGTATTGAGAAGGTTACTGTGATAGAGTATGTCTAAGACTGCACTCTTCTGATAAAGCTCTGTCAAGGAAGGAAGATTCCTGAAGTTCCAAGATACGTGGTTTGTTTTTTTTTTTTTTCTCCTCTCAAATACTAGATAGTTTAAAGGGTTTTTTTTTTTCCTGTTTTAAAGGATCAGCAAGAATTTTTCTGTATCAGTTTACAGTGGAGTTTTAAAAAGTGTCTTAGTATAGTTAAACTCAACAGCTGAAAAGGAAGTTAGCTTTTTTCCTCCTTGTACCAGCTGGCTTGATTGCAGTAGGCAATAGGAGTGGCTTCCAAAGGAAATTTCACACTGTAAGTCTTCTATTAATTAGAGGCTGTGTCAAATCCAAGGTGTTGTCAATAATATTAGTGTCTGTGATAAGTGGCACCCTGGCAATAATGATTTTATTTTCATGGAGTCATCGCAAGTGTTGGCATTGTTTCTAAAGAACCTTTCCTCGCCTTTTATTTTTCCCCACAATCCTGGAGGTAATTTATTTTCAAAACTTCCCTTACAGAGCTGACTTTTGGCACCTCCTAGCACTACACTTCTTTGTCCAGGTGGCTGTGCACCAGTTCATTTTGAAACAAGACGGGCCATGGCTTGACCTGCTGGTGATAGTCCTGTAGGAAGCTGGACTGGAGACCTTTGGAGCTCGCTTCCAACCAGCACTTCTGTGTTTCTATGAAATTTGTCTTGTTGAGACTGTACTACTCGGTGCTCTGAGCCTCCATGCTCTAGATGAGTATGTGTCTGTCTGCTTTTTTCATTCATAGAATCATAGAATCATAGAATGCTTTGGGTTGGAAGGGACCTTTAGAGGTCATCTAGTCCAACCCCCCTGCAGTGAGCAGGGACATCATCAACTAGATCAGGTTGCTCAGAGCCCCGTCCAACCCGACCTTGAATGTTTCCAGGGATGGGGCCTCCACTACCTCTCTGGGCATCCTGTTCCAGCGCTTCACCACCCTCATTGTAAAAAATTTCTTCCTTATATCTAGCCTAAATTTCCCCTCCTTTAGTTTAAAACCATTAGTCCTTGTCCTTGTCATTGTGACCTTTACCAGGGAAAATGACCTCCTTTTTGAACTTCTGATGCAGTTATTTTAAGGATGACTTGTGCAATACAGTGCATTAGGATATAGAAGGTGGTAAATTATATTTAGTTCTTGTGATAAAAGCAACATCGAAATACCACCTCCTTATGGGTCTCAGTGGCCCAACACTCTGGCCATTCAATAGGGTCAATCTGTAGCGGACAAGTTGTGCATATTAACTGGTAACGAACAGAAACTAGCAGCGAGTACTGCTAGTGGAGATGGTGTTTATAAGTGCCGGCCTGTGCAGGTTTTTTTAATGCCTTCTCATGTGCTGTAAGTCCCCAAGTTCTTATTTACCTTATTTGCATTGGGTAAATACTTTTTTCCTTTTTGAACAAGTCAGAAATAATCTGAATATTTTCCTTGGGGGTGGGGGGAAGGGAATTGTCCTGCTTGTCTTACTCCGTCTTCTGCATTAAGGAGTCCATTCCTCTCTGTTCTGCGTTTCTTGAAAATACTGATGTAGAAGACCTGGTGGGAGTGTGACTAAGAAATGGAGCAGCTGATCCGGGAGGATATTTTGTTTGCCTCTTTAAAGTCTATTTGTGCTTCTCTTGATTACTCCCAAGTGCTTAAGATACACTGTGGAGAAAAGATGAATTTTAATACTGTAATTTGAATCTTTAGGGACTCATAATACATGTTTTTCAGCCAGATCTGTCTTCCAAAAGGAATGGGAAAGAGACGATATTTCAAAGCTAAAAATGCAGCAGGTTGATCGTGGGGCTAAGGGAGAGAGCCCCTTTTTTTATTTAAAACCCATTTTACTTAACTGACCACTAAGTAGAGGAGTGGTTCAAATTTTCCTTACTGGGTGCAGGACTTTGCATTAGTCCTGTTGAACTTTATAAGGTTCCTGTCAGCTCATCCCTACAGCCTGTCTAGGTCCCTCTGGATGGCAGCTCTGACCTAGAGGGTATCAGCTGCTTCCCCCACTATGTTGGCATGTGCAAACTTTATAAGCAAAGCGTGTTGTTGACTCTGCCAGGTCATTGATAAAGGTGTTAAACAGGAAAACTCCCGGGAGTGACCCATGCATGTGACCCATTAACAACTGTCCTCTGAGTCTTATTGCCCAGCCAGGTTCTTTGCCCATCTAGTTGCCCGCCCATCTAGTTGCCCACCCATGCAGACCATAAACGCCCAGCTTGGACAGAAGAATATTGTGGCAGATAGTTTTGGGAGCTGAGGTTGGGCAGCGTCTGCTGCTCTCCCCACATCCGCTGATCTGGTCATTTTATCAGAAAAGGCAATCAGGAAGGTCGTATGTGATTTACCTCTTAGTAAATCCACACTGACTCTTCCCAGTCACCTTCTCTTTTAGGTGCCCAGAAATGTGCTCCGAACACATTTCTGTGGGTTTTTTTCCCTCTTCATTGAAATTTTTTCTTCTGCACTTAAGAGACCTATCAAGAAAGCAAGCCCTTATCTTGGCTGGTGTCTCTTGAGAGGATGCGAGAGCCGGACTGGGACTCAGTCCACAGTCATCAGGGCAAAATCCAAATCAGGTTTTACTTTTCCATACTCTGTCATATGTGTACTGCCAGTGTGAAAATAGTCCATGTGCCTGCCATGATAGCCAAAAGGGCCCAGTCCAAATCCAGTTTTGATCTTAAGGAGAATTGACCTGGATCAGTGGCCTGTGACACGGTAATTTATCTGTTCCACAGCTCCGAAACCATGTGCGCTGCAACTGACGAGCTCTCTTGTGTCCAGAGCAGGCAAGTGAAGCAGAGAGAATGTGGCTCCCTGGCCTGATCCAGTCAGTGCCTGGTCGTCAGCATTCATTTCGAAGAAGCTTGTTTTGATCAGCTGCTGAGCAGCTCTGCTCTCCACTTGTATTGAGCTTGGGCTGTGCCCTAGCATGGGGCCAGGTGCTTTTGGAGCGGATCTCCTGCTTCAGCCCATGCCTTGCGCTTGGGTGCTGAGGACTATTCGGGTCATATGTGTTCACACTGCTTTGGCTGCAGTCCCATGGTTTATCTGAATGATGGTAGTGTCTTTAATCACTTGTGACTGTCCCCAACCAGAGCAGCCTGCTGTGCCCTGGAGGGACTGTCCAGGACAATTCCAGGGGAGGTATTTCCCACAGCACTGGATTTACCTGCTGCCTCCAAACAAACTCCCCATCTGATGGAGTAACGCACACAAGGGAGGAAAAATAGATGTTTCTGCTGTCTGGAAACAAGGTACAGTGGCTTGGTAGGCTCCAGATCCACAGACATCAGCCATCTTCCTTGACCACTTATATTCAGCAAATGCTTCCTGATCATGCCAGCTGGGCCCCCGTGTTTCCAGGGGTTGATGAGTCTCTTGACTAGGAGCTTGCTGGCCTGGGGCTGTGGGGTGCTCCTGGGTTGCTGGCTGAGCAGTCGCCGGGCATGCTCTGCCTAGCACAGATTTGTACCAGCACCTTCTTTGAGACAAAGACAACCTTAGGAGCACTCCAAAGCATGAACCAGCCAGCTTGACTTGGGGGCAAGCTGCAATGACAGTGAGAGAGGACAGGGAAGAGGGCTGCAGAGCTCAGGGCAGCTATTCTGTGCTTGTTGCAGTGGCTTCTTGATTGGAAGCTGCCTTTGTGTATCAGGTCGCTCTTCCCAGGTACAGGGAGGGAGCGGGGAGTTCACTGCAGGCATAACAGGCTTAAGTACAGGCTAGAGCAGTTTGTGCGGAGGGCACCAAAAAACTCTAGCATGAGGCCAAGGGATGGGACAGACTTGGGGGCAACAGTGGGGTGCATGGAAGACCGAGGTGTGTACCTGAGCTGAAACCTGGCCATGTGGCTGTCAGTCTGCTCATGTGTCCTCCACTGTGGCTGCCATACGCCCTGTGTCCCTCCAGGTTCTTCCCAGCCCTATTGCTTTTCCCTGACCCACGTCCCCTGGGGTGAGCAGTGTTGTGCTGCTCGCACAGGGCCTCAGCTGATGGAGACTCAGGCTCCTGAAGCACTCAGGGTTCAGGCTCCTTAGTGCTGATAGAAATGCCACAGCCAGCCCTGCTTGGTGGCATTTTGGCAATGATAGACTGAACAGCATTGTTGGCCAGCACCACAGAGCACTGCAAGCTGTGGTACAATGAGGCTGTTGTCGTGGTAGTCTTTCAGAAACTGCAGCCAGTGGCACTAAGTTTCAGTAGCAAAGATGCCTGGTCATTGAAGAAGGCTGGCTGAAACTTAGCGTCCTCCTGCAGCCACCCAGAACCATTTAATCCTTGCTGCTTGTTAGCTATTAGCAGCCTGAGGAAGAAAGCAAGTCTTCCTCATCCCTATCTTGGGTCAAGGCTATGTGTGGTTTGAGATGAGATACTGTAGCTCTTTCTCCCTTTCTCCAGTAACTTTGCAGATACATTTTTTTGAGCCTTTTCTCACTTCATCAGACTTGCGCGGTCCAAGCACTGAAGATGTGCTAATGTCCACATTACGAAGATGTGCTCCCATCTTCCAGGACTGGAAGATAGCCCATAGCCAGGACTGTGCGATGAATGAGGGGTCTCATATGCTCTTTGGTGAACTACAGGATGGAGCTGAAGGCTGAGCATTGAGTTGGGCTCTTTACCACCTAGCTGCAAATCAGTATGTATCTTAGTCAGGTCAAACAGAGCTATGAACAGCCTGTCATGATGCACTGAGCTTGCCCGTTGCAGCCAAGGCTTTCCAGTCCCTGCTGCTGGCGTAGGATGCTCACCTGGATAGACCCAGGAGCTGTGGCTCCAGGACAGTGTGTGCTGGGGCTGCTTAGGAGCTCCCCAGCCTTGGGGTAGTGAGTGTATACTTAGCACAGCCCAGAATATCTGCTTCACTATGGGGGGAATGGCCACAGTCCTTACTATTAGATGTGAACTCATAAGCAGGTCAGTTTTACTGGATTGCTCTTAGGTTTGGTGGCCTAAAAAGAAAAGCAAAAAGCTAACTATTTCCCCCCAGAAAAGAATTTCAAAGGTTTGGTTTGGTTCAAACAGAAACTGTTTTTTTTAAAGCAAGCTATGCTGCTCGTGGAGTATCTAGCCCCTGACTTCTAGCAGCTCTGCATCAGTTGTACATGTTCCTGGGAGTATGAGGATCTGTGTTGGAGAGACCTGGGCAGGAATGATTGCATCTGTCTCTGTGCAAGAGGCAGCTCGTTCAATCTTTTAAGCTGTGTATTACTAGTTTAATAAAGTAGGTTCCTTCAGCATGCCAGGGAACTTACTCAGCTACAGCTTACAAAACCTCCTTGTTCTCCTGAAATTCTTTGTGAAAAAATAGATAGACACCAACCAGTAAATCCACCTTTAATTTGTGGGGGTATATTGAGCTGTGAGTGCCCTTATCTGAATGAAGGGCAGTAATAAAAGCTCCCTGGCCACACCAGGACTAGAGAGCCTTGCAAGGCAATGCGGCTCGCTGTGATAGCACCCGTGTGACCTTCACCTCAGGACGGCTCTGTGTCTGCAAATGATGGTAGCATGGAGCAACAGATACAACTGCAGCTGCTGTTCCCCAGGGCTGTTTGCAAGTCAATGTGCACCTACATGTGTGCCCTGGGGCCTTTCTGCAGTGCCCTAGGAAGGTTTTGGTGGTAAAAGAAGGTGTTTCACTGTCCTCTGCCTGTGAGAAGCTGAAGCAGCATATTGTTGGCCTGGGACTCACCCTAATTCTCATCTTTTCCTGGGATGTCATTTCATGCCTGCCCAAACACCAAGCAGCAGAGCTTGTGGCAGTCCTGGCTGTGGTGGGATGGTGTCAGTGCTTCTTCACAAGGGGCAATCTTGTACCCCGTTGTGAGGCAGCAGCCCCCTTGTCCCAACCCAATGTGCAGTTGGCCCATTTGCAGGAGAAATCTGCTGGCACTGCCTCTGACTGCGTGGTGGTGGGGGAGAGGCAGGGTGGCCCTGGGCACAAGTAGCACTTAGTCCAGAGGAGCAAGGAGTCCAGAGCTGTGAGCTAAGAAGGGAGATCCTGGCACTCAACAAGTGAAACAAAAAGGCTGCTTTTCCCTATCCAGCTCTTGCGAGGCCAAGAAATAAGCATCCTTTGCTTTCATAAGAAAATATTGGGAATGAATGTTGCCCAGTCTGTGTAACACCCTTGACTCCCACGTCCTCTGAAATGGCCTGCTTGTGCTTAGACGTTTCTTCGTCATGCTTAGGGTTTTACGTGAGAGCCCTCATGTTGTACTGTGGAGCTTGGAGTATAATTTGCTGGGATTTGGCCCTCTCATTTTCCATACCTACTGGGGGCATGTTGCAATAACCAGCACCCTGGGTAGGCGCTGTTGTAGGTCCTCCAGCAAGCTGTGGTCCCTGCAGCCCTTTCTGGGTTTTCCCACCAGTTGCTGGGACAGATGCAGCAGATATGCCACCGCCAGCCATGACTTTTGGGTTCAGTCTCAGCTAGCTGATGAGCCTCTTGCCTGGCCAGGTCCTGCTGGCTGCAGGACAGAGGAGACCTGGCACCATTCCCTTGCACACCCCATGCATGGGGAACTGTTCTGGGGTGTCCCCCTGACTCAGGAGTATGACACCTACCCCCTGCACCCAAGCCTGGGTCTGTGAAGTGAGGCACATCAGCCTGGGAGGTGTCCCTGGTAAAAGAGGGGCAACCCCAGAGCATGGTGGAGACACTGTGAGGTCTCTGGAGGAGGGCTGGGTGATTAGCGGGTGATTTGTTCCCCATGCTGGGTGCCAGATTGGTGCTCTGGGTTGGATGATCTTAGGGACCAAATCAGAGAGAAGGGCTTTGCAGGGAGATCAGCATGGCACAGTCTGGTATTGGCACTGACTCTATGGTCTTCATTTTTGTTTTGGGTTTATTTTCCCCTATTGAAAAGATCCTGGCCTGCTCTCAGCTGTGCATGTGCACAATGTGCCCACTGCAGCTCCCTGCAGTACGCATACTCCAAGCCTCGGTCCCAGAAATTATGGATGTATTTTGCTGAACTCTTAATGAAAACTTTCACTGTAGACATCTGGCAGGGAAAAGGTCAGCCCAGTCCTTTTGTATTCAAGAAAGCTGAAAGTAATTGAAACCAGAAACTGGTGAACATTAGGAGGAATGCAGCAATGAACACCATTCCTTGTGTCAGAAAACACTTGGCTGCAGTGATAATTTAGCTTAGTTGCAATTTGATGCACATATAATCTGTATGCTTTACTCCGGTTTTTTTTTTAGTACCTGGGACTTTTGAAATAGCAGCTGTAATGCAGAGCTGCAGTGCAGAAGAGGGTGTGACATTAGCCTCTGGCTTTCTTAGAGTGCTCATTTCTAGATAATTTATATTTCTGAGAAAAAACCCAGCAGATTTACTTATAAGCTCTTTAATTAGGCCTTTATCTTCACTGGAGTAATTTCCAGTGCCCCATAAGACCGAGTTATTTTTAGAAAGCCCCAGTAGCCCCATCTTTGCCGGTGCTGCGCACGCTGACCTGCTTATGTTGGGCTGTGCTTGCGCCGCTCCAGGTGCCCTGCAGCAGTGGAGGGACAGTGCCAGCTTGAAGCTTGTCCGACAGCCGCCCTCCAGGCTGCTGGCAGCACCATCGCCTCCGTGCTGCACCAGCTCGCAGCAGCAACGATGGCTCATGAGACTCCATGTGTTAAACACAGGCTCGTGAGAAGGTAAGACATCCCTCCTCACCCACTGATCTCTCCCTTTGCACCACACCATTTCTTAACTTAGTTTATATTTTTAGTGCATTTTGTTCACATGTGAAAAAGATGTCTATTAAAGGGGGCCATTGCTCTGAACATGGGTGTGCAGCTAAACCCTTGGTACTAGGCCACAGGCACCTGAATCGAGATGTGGTGGACCACGATGACCTGGGTTCACAGCAGCAAGCCCAAGGCCTGCACTCATCTTGCTCGGACTGCTCAGTCCCAGCACATGCAGCCTTGGGCTTTCCTGAGGGCTAGCAGGATCCTCCACAAGTGCAGAGGGGGGCACTTGTGTGTGGCCTGTCATAGGTAATGGCTTTGTGGGTAGGAGACTAATCCTGCACGATCCTGGGGTTTAGGTGAAACGGTTGAGAAGTCCTCCAGCCCTGGGAGTGCAATAAGGAGTATCTCTCTGCAGGAATAGGACCAAAAACCAGACGTTATACTGGGAGCAAGGTGTCCACCAGCTGAGCCCTGGAGCCTCCAGGCTGCAGCCAGGTTTCCTTCTGCTGCCTCTGCTTCTGATAGTGACTCCTAACATCTGTCTCCACTTCTTCTGGGAAGGCAAGAGGCATCAGCTGAAAATCCCCAGGCTAAGAAAAGGTTTGATTTCAGGTCTTCCATTTCCTGGTTGCTGGTCCTGCTGGGAGCGACCAGAGCCAGCCTGGTCAGAGGGGCTGAGCTCTGCTCAAGCCCTCCAAAGGCAGTGACAGGCTCTGGGACCGAACCTGAAGGGTTGGGTGCTCAGCATCATCACTCAGCTCAGGCTAAGCAGATCCTCTTTTTTTTATCAGAGTTTGTGAATTGTCCTTCCGAGATGCTTAACAATCACCTGTACAGCGCAAGGAGCCTCATGTCAAGCCCCTGGGGTCTGGATTTCATCCTGAAATCCAGTACCCAGAAGCTGGCACTCAGATATCCACAGCGTGCTTTGAGTCTGGCCCTGCCTATTTCCATTAGAGGACGCAAATCATTCATGTGTGATCTCCTCTGCAGAGTGGGAAGAATAGTCACCTTGCCAGAGTGAAATACATAGTATTTCTAAAGCAGTTGCTCTCTGGAAAACTCCAGACTCATGGAATAAAAGCAGTAATTTTTCTTCAGGTTGCTGTAATTTTGGAGTTTCCTTGGTTGGATTGAAAGACTTGCAGTGTCCCACTCATTCAAGTCCCATTGTCATTTATAAAAAGAGATTTAAGTTTTAGAACTATCAAGGCACTTTATGATTTTAATTTGCATGAAGCTCTGTCATCTCTATTCATACAGCTTGTCAAACATTCAAAGACTCCAAAGCACAGACAAGTCTAAACATAGAAATGTTTGTACACTTATTTCTTGAGCCAGAAAAATCTAATGTATGTCCTTAAGACCAAAGAAAAAAGCCCCAAAAATCCAGATGTGCAGATTCATCTGCAGTCCCCGAGTCTCTTGGCATTCCTGCTTTGCAGTGTAACAGGCACATTTTTCTATCTCAGCCCTTGCTCCAGGCTACCTTCTGATAAGATTTTACGGCAACTATTATCTTAAGAAATATTTTCATGTAATAATGGAGAACTGCTAGAAATAAAAGTGTGACTGTTGTAATGAAAAGTGAGGCCTCTTCAAATAGTGGGCATGTGAATAGCAGTGGCTGTTGTAGCTGGTGGTGTAGTTCATGGATCAGAATTACTTAGAGATCTGAAAGTAATTCATGTGTATTTTTTTAGCTACTAACCCTTGCTGGGCTGGGGAGAACATGAAATGATACTACAGCTTGTGGGTATACTGCGTAGCCCTGATTTAGAGCATTTGAGACAATGGCTGCATGCAAATGGTTTTAAACAGTCCAGTACATTTTTGGTGCAGTGCTCAGCAGATGCCTGTGATTAGTTGGCAGCAGGGGCTACCTGTGGGTCATTGCTTGTTGCTAATTTTTTTCCTGCACTCTACTCCCAGCTGGGCACCTGAAACCAGCGAGAGAAAACAGGGAGAGTGGCTCTTGCTGCCTGCGTGTGCTCTTTGCTCTGATCCTACAGCTGGGTGTGGGGAGTAGGGTCCGGCCCCCTTGCTTTTGGGCATGCCTGGGAGCAGGAAAGGCCCTGTATGAATCACACTGACAATTCAGTATCAGGGCAAAGCCCCAAACTGGTAGTTGGTCTGGCATGTCTCGGCTTTTTGCAGACACTCAGTACGTCCACTGTGCTCAGTTCAAAGGGCCGATCACAGGGGATGCTTGCTAAAAAAAGCTTTCCCTCATCCTCCAGGCTTAGGGGAATTCTAGGAATTCCTGGTTTGTGAGATATGTGGCTGTGTTGTCCGTTTTTAGTGACCTTAAATTAAATTAAGGGTAACATGGAACATGTTTGTCAAAACACTAGTGACTTGCTCCTGCAAGACCATGGGGTCAGCTTTCCTCGGACAAACACAACCAGGGCCAGCCGCTGTGTCTGAAAGATGAGGTAACATTCCCCATGCCACAGAAGCAGCTGCAGGTGCCACAGTGTGCTCCGGCTGGGAGTGGTGCTTTGCGTAGTGGCAGGAGCTATTTGGAGAAGGCTTCTGGCTTCACACAAGTCCTGCAGGCTTCGTTCTGGTGAGGGAAGGCTGGTGCTGCCGCCTTGGATGAGTGTCCATGCAGTGCAGAGGGCGAACGGGTGATACTGAATAGTGACAGAAGATGACCAAAACAGGCAGGATGACTTGGGGAAGAGGAGACCCTTCCGTTCATGCACCAGGAGCTACCTCTATCCATGCAGGCCTGAAGGCTCCCATCGCTCCTGCCAACTGCTGTCCTCACCTGCCCTGCCAGGTGAGCTCAATTTGCAGCCATTGCCTGTCTGCTCTGTACCAACCAAAGAGAGCATTTGGGACTGGAAGACCTCCATTCAAAGCCCGCCCTGGCCCTAAGGGGGTTCATACCCCCTTTGCAAGAGTTTATGAGTCAGTTTTGCAAGAGTTTTGCAAGAGTCAGTGAGAGTTTTATCTTGTTGAAAACGTGCAACCAAGAACACAGGTTGTTGGGCCAGAAAGAGAGTAACCCAGAAGAAGCCTGGCTGTGCTGCCTGCTGGTCACGGTGCTTTGCCCTGAGATGGGAGAGCTCAGCTCTGGGT
Organism: Balaeniceps rex; assembly: GCA_013401315.1. NCBI lineage: Eukaryota > Metazoa > Chordata > Aves > Pelecaniformes > Balaenicipitidae > Balaeniceps > Balaeniceps rex. The sequence goes on along the minus strand of VYZW01027906.1, from coordinate 55,944 downwards.
CCTGCCTGACCCCCAACCTCTCCCACAGAGCTGGAGAATTACGCTACATTTTTATTTTTCTCCATGCTAATTCCCACTGGTTTCCTATGCTTTTCAGGGCACGCACGTAGGCTAAAGTGGATTCGGTGATGGTTTGGCAGTGTGGTTGTGGAAGCCTGTGGCACAGCCCTACTCTGGGGAAGGGAGAGGGGTGTGTGAGCCTATGCTGGCCATGCATTGCTGCCAGTCCTCAGTCTGTGCTGCCCAAGCATGAGTTGCATAGGTACAGTGTATCGTTGCACAGCCTGCTTCTCCTCAGACACAGCTCTGCCTTTTCCAGGCATGGTTGAGCCTACAGCCCCAGGAATTCACATGAAAGTGGTGCTCTGCGTCACAAGTGCTCAGGATTGAGCAGAACTGCACTGTCCTAGCTGGCATGCAAAGGTGGCTAGCGCCCAGCATTTTGGTGGCTACTATGTCCCCTTGCCAATACCCTTCTCAGCTGGGAACTGCGGTCAGCTGTATCTAAGGACCTGATAGCACAGTGTGACATGGCTTCTGCAGTTCCTTTTGGCAGCAAGGGTAGTCAACATCCTAGGCATCCAAAGCGGTATTTGAAGCTAAATTTCTGTAGCATATTCAGGGTTTGGCATTCATGAAACTTCCATCCCTGGCTAGATTTGGGTGTTGTTCTTTCTGATTAGCCTCTATTTTGCCATGGTTTGGCACATCATACTTCAGTCACGGCCTCTCCTCCCATCCTTCCTGACCCGTGCAGTGATGGGAAGCCACAAGAATTGCCATAACTGATCCCACATGAATTCTCATCACCTTTTTCCCTTCCCGTGGCTTTGCCCTCCACCCCACAGGTAGCTGCTTTGCGTTCCTTTGTCACTGTGCAACTCTACCCATGAGAAGGAGCAGTGGGGCAGGTCCCTACTGGACTATTATTCTTTGACATATAGGTGAGAGTAGGTGTGAGTGAAGTGCCGTGGTCATAGCTGGCAGGAGAGCATGTTTCCAGTAGAAAAATTCTCACAACAAAGAGTCTACAAACCACAGTTAGGTCCCGGAGCTACTAAAACTGGAAAAAAGAGTGACTCCTTTCTTTACATACTGTATATGGCAGAAAACGAACATGAACTGGTGAGCAGGCAGGAGTGTCAATCCCTTCCTTCCAAATATAGGGAAGGGGCTGAGCCTATAAAAACTGTCAGGGAGAAAGCCCTTGTTGGTGGCTCCTGATACCCTGGACAGGCTCGTGGCCATGCTGAGACTGACCCGCAGAGGGGTGGAGAGCTCCTGCCACAGGTGCTGTTCCCCGTGCTTGGAGCTTCGCAAGGCTGTAGCACTGTGGGGGGAAATCTGCTGTAGATTCCCCACTGGGCCATTCCTTGGGTAGGGAAGGACTGGTATCTGCGGTTTACTTCGTTGGCCCTCAACTGGAGTGGTTGCTCGCAGTGAGTAAGTGGGAGGTATTGGGCCTTTGGAGAGGCTGTAGCTTAGCTGGAGTCTGACCTCCCACTCTTTCAGGGATCAGAGATGTCAGCCCGTTCCTTCCTCCTTTCTGTCAACTGATTGTGAAGGTAAGAATTTAAGGCATGAAAACTAATAGTTTGCCCAGACTGGCATGAGCTGGCTCTTCCCTTGTGCTCACTGTGGGCACGTCCCCATTCTTGCCCCTGCATGAGCTGCTCTAACAGGCCATGGCATGTGTCCGTTCCTGCCCGCTACAGCTGCCCACCAGAGGACTAGGACAGGCTCCATGTTAAAGAGGAGTGGGGGAAATCATAAATGGAGAACTGGAAGAAAAACAGGCTTTAGGGCTTCAGTCTTACTAAGGACTATGTGAATCCTGCAGAGATCCCTCCCCTTTGCCGCACTTCCCCAGGGGGCCCTTCTGCTCCTTCGGGCATGGATCCCCTTTCCTTGGGGCTGTGAAGGGTGGCAGCTCTTCTTCATTGCTTTTGTACATTCCAGCTTTGAAAGGCAAGTATCTCCCTCAAGAGCTTGTGACACACATCCGACAGATGGGAAGGGTGCTCTTGGAGCAGCCAACTTGGGAGGGCTGGTGGATGTTCAGCTCCACTCTGCTCAACTCTAAGGACCGCACAGGGGACCACCACAGCAGGGTCTGTCCTTCAGCTTCAGCCATGAGCAGAGACGCTGGCATGGAGGTTTTTGGTGAGGGTGCACCATACCTGTACAAATCAGAGAAGGGGAGAATAGAAGCCCAGAACCAGCCATTTGATGCCAAGACCTACTGCTTTGTGGCTGACCCCGAGGTGGAGTCAGCCAAAGGGAAGATCAAGGCTGCACAGGAAGGGAAGATAACTATTGAGACAGAGGTCGGCAGAGTAAGTGCATTCCTCCTGGCCCTCCTCCCTGCCCTGCTGAGGGCCCTAGGACATCCACTAGGGAGGGCGAGGAACACAGAAAGCACTAGACTAGCTCAGGCAAGAAATCTGCCCTGCCCTGCCCTCTGACCGGGACCAGCACAGCCTCCAGAGGAGTTGCTCTGGATGCTGAGATGAAGGTGTCCATTGGATAATTATTCTTGGTTTAGGCTTTAAAGATCAGGCAATGCTCTGAAACAGGTTGGGTTGTAGCCTTGCCAGTCTTAGCGTTCCTCAACCACTGCTTTTAACCCTTTCTCATCTAACACTGACATCTAAAGGAAGGATAAATTCCTTCCGTTACTGACAGCAGAGCAGAAAGCTGCTTTGAAAGTCCCCTTTGCATATGAAATAATTATCGGTGTCACTGGCCACAAGCAGTTTCGTAGAGGAGCCTCCAAGGTGTTAATCTTGCAAAAATGCTGAAATGTCTTAGCAGCTTGTGTCCTGATAACTTTTGTAAGAATAGCTGCAGCAGCCCAAAGAACCACCTCAACCAATACCTTGGCTGTAGGTGCTACAAGATTTTTAAGAAAGCAAATAAAGAATAAAGCAGTCATCCATTGGTTCACCCCCAGCCTCCAGCAATCACAGGTATGTGACTGAGCAGAGACTGCAGCAGGCTACTGTGTACGAGAACCTGCTTTCCTGGGGGCTGGCTTTTTTATATCCGTTTGAGCTTTTTGCCTCTGTAGTGTCCTGGGGGAGAGATTTCCACAGTTTAAAATTGGAGTATGTTCAAAGTGCTTCCTTTTCTCTGCAATGTGCAGCCTGGTAATTTCAGCTTATTTTTTCACAAGGAGAAAAAGTGAATTATTATTCCTTGCTATGGCCATGGTTCTCTCTGCTATTCCAGACTTTGCAGACTTCAAAAGTGTCTCCCCAAATCCCAATCAAGTTATGCTCTGCTCATAGAAAAGCTGTTTCATACCTGTGACCATCTTTATTTCTCTTCTCTGCAACTTATATCCTTTCTAAGAGGAGTGATCAGTAATGAAGGTGTGAAGGAACTGACAGACACATCCTACATAACACTCCCTTCTTTTCTCCCTTTCTTTTCTAATAATTCCTCATATTTTAGAGCTTCCTGCCCTCTTCTGAGCACTGAACTGACATTATGTTAGAAAACTCTATAGTGACTCCCAGCTATGTCCTGTGAGTAGCAGTTAATGTGTGATCTCTTGTTCTATATGGAGACTTTCTGTGAATCCTAATTGCTCAAGTGTTTGAACACTTTAGAAAGGTATTTAGGGACACATATCACAAAGTTGCTTTTGAAAACTGTGCCTCTAATTCTTGCTTTCTCAAAAGAAGCCCAGGATTGTTCCACTAGTCAAGAATTGAGCTTGAAAATGGTGTTCAATCTTTCCAAATCAAACATGATTACAGTAACACTATTTCCTCCTTGGACTAGTCAGCTTGGACCGGTCCATGGGAGCAGCAATTACAGCATAAAAGCAATGGGAAAAGCCATCTGGAGAAACGACAACAGGATTTTTAAGCACCTTCATGGTTCATTGTGGCTGAGATAAGCTGCTGCCATCTGTGCACATCTGCTTTCCTGCAGATGTGCTTTCCTGCACATCTGCCCCCCACCCCCCACAAGCTCTGGCTGTGTGACAGGACGGTCATCCACAATGTGAGCCAGTAGACGGTGCTATTTGGTAGGGTTAGAGCCTTTGTTTAATTAGGAATGGCAACAGGCAGGAGTGGAACAAATCTCCTCCAAGGAAGGATTTGCTGTTGATGAATCTTGTGCTGTTAGTGTCCTGTCTCTCTGGCACTGTGAATCTTGGATGCTGAAAGGTAGACCAGCCAGCAGTTGTGCCCCTGGCTATTACAGCCATGAGCAGCAGTGACCTGAAGTTCATAAGCAGCAATAATGTGTAGAAAAATCTGGTCCAGCACAAATCCTGTCTGCATGGTTGTAGCAATTCCAGGACAGTCAATTTACATCCCATAAAATTGCTAGTGTTGTAGAGTTCCTGGCTGGCAGCAGTGCCTGTCCTGTAATAGCCATATCTTGTTTTTCACAGTTATACAGAAAGAAAAATCTGAATTAAAGCAGCCTTACAGATGTTATTACTTCTCCGTGTTTGTGTCTCTGTGTGTACACATGGAAGGAGCATCAAGAGTTGCTGAATCAAGATTAACTCTTTCTTTCTGAATTATAGATGGTTGCTGTCAAACCTGATGATGTATATGCCATGAACCAACCTAAGTTTGACAGAATTGAGGATGTGGCCATGTTGACCCACCTGCATGAACCTGCCATCCTCTACAACCTCAAGGACTGCTACAGCTCCTGGATGATCTATGTAAGTTCCCCCTCATGACAAAGGAGAAAATCCAGCTGCCAGGAGATAGACTACAATGACTCTTCTGTTTTTTTCCTGCAGACCTACTCAGGTCTCTTCTGCATCACTGTCAACCCTAAGTGGCTGCTGGTGTACAACCCGGAGGTGGTGTTGGCCTACCGAGGCAAGAAGCGCCAGGAGGCCCCTCCACACATCTTCTCCATCTCTGACAATGCCTATTAGTTGATGCTGATTGGTGAGCTTTTCTATTTTGACCAGACTCATAGAAAAAATCAGTATCAGAAACATTGCTTCTGCCAAATGCCATTCCTTATCTGCCATGGGCTCAGTTGCCTTTGCAATCTCTTACAGTGTGCTACCCCAATTCCTTGTTCTGTGTCATGTTGCAGATTATCTGCTTGGGCTCACAACTATTGTGGAATTAGATGTGTCTATTTTATCTCTCCGTGATGCAAAAACAGCTCCAGACAGTTTTCCCTGTCTCCTGAAATAGATTTTTTATTTCTGAAGTGCTGTGCTGTTGTACTGCACATTATCTGTATTTCTGGTCTAAGTACTAAGCTAAGCACCATAACAGGAACCACTGCAAAGGGCAGTTGCAGTTGGATAGGACACACTATCTGGGAAGACCCTAGTCAGCACACCAGCACGTGGCTTCAAGCAACAGCAAGTAGGTTCAGAACAGAGCTGGAAGAAATATTTTCACCAAATACATGGTTTGAATCAAGTCCTGTCCTGTATTAAATAGTAATAAAGGTAAAGAATGGTAGAGACAGAGCAAAGGTGGAGAAGAGAAGACAAAAAGTGGAGTACAGGGAGGGAAAGAGAGGAGGAGAAAAAGTCCATGCATCTTTTCAGTTTTGCTTGCAGAGATTTTGTTTCTTTCCCTTTGATGGGCACTAGGTCACAGGTTACCTGAGAACCAGCACGTTTCCCTGCAACTTCTCTGATTGCAATTATTTTTCTCTTTGACATATCGTGAAAATCAGTCTATCTTAATCACATAAGTACATCTGTCACTTTGAACTTTGTCTCCAACAAAAAGTGGGCAGGTAATTCTTTGCTCCGTGCTTTCTTTCAACAGTGGAGAATCCGGTGCTGGGAAGACTGTGAACACAAAGCGTGTCATCCAGTACTTTGCAACAATTGCAGCAAGTGGGGACCTAGCCAAGAAGAAGGAGTCCTGAATTAAGGTGTGAGGAAGAAAGGCTTGTCAGAGGGGTAGTCTGGGATGTTATCAACTTGTGGCTGTGGAGAGCACTGGTGACAAATATTTACCTCAAAATATGAAATATCTTTTATTATCTTCAGCCACTCTCTCAAAAAGCAGTGGGACCAGGGGCTGATATGCAGTTAGGACTGCAACAAATACAAGCCACCAGAGCTGCCACTGTCACTGCCCAGGTGTAGCTTCACCTGGACTGAAACCAGGTCAGGGGGATTGGTGTCCAGTTTCTTCACATGGACCAGCCTGTCCCTGTGGCTGAGAGATGAGAGCTCTGACCATGGGAGAAATTCTGAATAGGAGAAAAATGAATTATTTACCATTGCTGGTTCTTGGTGCTGTAGTCAAGAAGATGCTGTAGTAACGCTGTACAGCTGAAATGAAGGGCACGTGGTTGCACACGTAATCAGGTGAGCCACAATCTAGTCACTTTTTCCTACCACATAGTCCATGATGTTTTTCAATAATTATTCAAATATTCTCACAGGGTACGCTTGAGGATCAATTCATCAGCGCTAAGCTGCTGCTGGAGGCCTTTGGGAATGCCAAGACTGTGAGAAATGACAACTCCTCGTGCTTTGTCATCCGTCATGTTTCTCTCTGCCCTTCTGCATTTCTAATCCTGTTTGTCTGCTTGTTACTTGCAACTGGGAGCCACTGGGCTGGGAGAAATGTTCTTGCTGACAAATCTCTTGGTTGTTTGTCAGATGCCGATGTGTTTACAGCTGTTTCATGGTCATAGCTGCATGGGCTTCAACAAACTGTTCCACTTTATCTATCTTTGAATATCTAAGATAATTCAGACTGATTTGGAGATGCTGTCACTGAGATTCAAGAGTGAAGAACATGCTTGCATGTTACCCTGAGAATGCTGCACTGACCACTACCTTTTGTCTGCTTGCCAGGGTAAATTCATTCTTATTCGTTTTGGTACCTCTGGAAAACTGGCCTCTGGTGATAATGAGACCTGTGAGTAAATGAGGTGGGCTTACTGTTTTACTATGAAGTAAAGGAGAGCTTGAGGAATCTATATGTCTATATTACAGACTTGCTGGAAAAGTCAAGAGTCACCTTCCAGCTGAAAGCTGAGAGAAGCTACTGCATCTTCTACCAGATCCTCTCCAATAAGATGCCTGAACTACTTGGTAAGGACAGCCATCACCTGGTGATATCTTACAGTACAATCAATATGGGAAACTTTCCCCTAAATACACCAGCTCAGTGACGGAGGGTCCAATGGCACCTGCTGGCCTAGTGCCATGTGTCACAAGCACCCAGCTTCCCCTTTCGGCAGGTGCCTCAGGCTGTGCAAAGCACCGAAGCTTTGATCATGTGCTTATTTATGTCATCCACGTTCCAGCATCGCTGATGACTGGGTTACCAAAGCTGTACACAGCATTTTTATCTCTGTATAACGGTGTTGCACTAGGGGTTACTCCACCTCCAATTTATCTTCCCTGGGTAAGTTCTAATGCAAACTGTGTGCAGGTGAGATATGGGGGTGGATAATTTACTCTGCCTTACACCTTGCTGTTCTTGCTGGTGTGGAAAGTCCAACTTATATTGGCCAGATCCTGTGAATAATCTTCAACAGAAAGGTTAGAAATTCTCTGGGTGCAGGATGGCCAGATATTCTGATCTACAAACCGTCATCTGAACTCTTCATCGTATGGCCAAAAGTTCTTCCCTATTTCCAGTATAGCTCCTCCAGCCTTTTCCCCGTTCCCACTGCCATGGCATACCCTACCCATGCCCCGCATCTGTCCCAAACCCTTTTGCCACACACTCAACTACTGCACTCATCCTCACTGCACTCTACGCATCCCTCCCAGCTATCCACAGAACATTTCCCAAGGTGGAGCTCATACCCCCATCCTCCCACTATGTGCGCTCCCAGTGTTTACCACCTCCCTCTTCCCTTCCCAGAGAGACTGCCGTGTGCCAGGGGACTGCATGTCTGTACAAGGACACAGACAGATTTATCTTCCACGTATGGAGGGCTTCCTCTCCTGCATGCTTCACAACCCCACTGCACATCTGCACACCTTCACTTCTGCTCTTACTCTGCCATAGGATTCAGGACTGAAAATGAGTTGTGAATTTTGGCCTCAATCAGATGGAGATAAACACACGTGTTTGTATTACTTATGTGCACCAGCACACAACCCCAGTGGATGCAAGGGACATTCAGGATGGATTAGTATATGCCATGTATGAGGATAAGCACATACAAGTCTTACCTAAAGGTATCTTTCTTAAAAGTTGTTTCTTTGGATGGCCCTTGTTCCTTGTCTGCCAGGGCTGAATGTCCAGCTCCCAGTTCACAGCATATTAAACTGGTAGGACTGAGAATGTGCGTGGGACTTTCTGCTCATCCAGTGGAAGGCAGATGAATGGCTTTACTCTGTCTTTTTTGTCTCTTAATAGAAAACCAAGAGTTTGAGGATGCAGAAGGAAAAAGAACCTGTGAAACCTTGCTGAGCCATTGTTCCATTTTCACTGCCAGGATCTGGCTCTCACTCCTTCATTTGCCTTTCAGAGATGCTCCTCATCACAACCAACCCATACGACTACCCCTTCATCAGCTAAGGGCAGATTTCTGTGGCCAGCATCGGTGACCAAGAGAAGCTTGTTGCCACAGATGTGAGTACATTTAGCAAGGAGAGACAGTATCACTTTTACCATCACCACCATTATAATGAGCTGATCTATCTGGTGTGCAGGCAGCCATTGACATTTTGGGCTTCAGCACCGATGAGAGAATGGGGATTTACAAACTGACAGAAGCAATCCTGCACTATGGGAACATGAGGTTCAAGCAGAAACCACGTGAGGAGCAGGCTTAGCCAGGTGGCATGGAAGGTAATACCTTCATGGCTTGGAGAGACCTATTTCCAACTGTTTTCATACCATTTTTCACTAGAAATGCAAGGAGCCTTCCAGGAAAGAAGCAGTTGTTCCTTGATGAACATAAAAAGGAGGTTCAACCTTCAACTTACCACCTCCTGCAGAGTCACTTTCTGCATCCACTTTATTCCTGATGGTTCCGCTGAAGGACCTTGTGCCTGGGACATGTTACTGTAGTGTTCGCCAGTTTCTGGTAAAGCATTCAGACTTGTTCTGCTCGGGTGACATTGTGGAGAAGTGGCTTGAAGGGAAAATCCCTGTGTTGTCCCTTCACCAATGCACTCAGTGTTTTTACCACACCTGTTGGGACTGCTGTAGCCACTCAATCACGAGGACCAGCCCTACAAGGCTGTTTGGAAAAGTAAACGAGAATGTCGGTCAAGCTTTGTGGATAGGGTAAAACCAATCAGTTTGGCAGGTTTCAGGGTGAGCTCTGGCTGGCTCCAATGCATTCTGTCTGTCCAAGTTAAGAAGAAAGTCTTTCAGCTTTTTTTTTGTTTTACAGAGGCTGACAAAGCAGCATACCTGATGAGCCTGAACTCAGCAGACTTACTGAAAGCTTTGTGCTATCCTGCATGAAAGTGGGAAATGAATATGCCATGAAAGGCCAAACAGTGGATCAGGTGAGTGTCAGGGAGCAGCAGGGACTGTCCTCTTCCTAAGGGACAGGAGTGGTGCAAGTCACAGCTGAGGATAGTCAGGACCATTAAGGCCTAGTAGTGCACTTTGTGGGCTGATAGTATCTATGCATGGTGGAGGAGCATTTTATTCTGATGATGCACTAGCAGTGCCCTGACACAGCTGTGTGAACCATCTCCCTGCAGGTGCACCAGGCAGTGAATGCCATTTCGAAGTCAGTCTATGAAGAACTCTTCTTGTGGATAGTGATGTGCATCGACCAACAACTGGATACTAATCGACCAAGACAGCACTTTACTGGGGTCTTAGAGATTGCTGGCTTTGAGATTTTTGAGGTTTGGTTTTACATAGCATTCTCAGACTTCTGGCTGTCTTTAAATGCTTTTTTCCTTTTGTTTGATTTCTCTGACCTTTCCTCCTCCTCATGCCAACGCAGCCTTCAAGAACAGGGCAAGTCTTTCGGAAGCTGCTTCTGCCTTTGTAGATCCATCGCCCACTTTGTAAGAGAAAAGAAAAGGCAGAAGCATAGCCATGAAGCTGCTGTTTCCCTCCCCACAGAATCTGTATTTAGTGACATTAGGGTCACCCAAAAACATTACCAATGCAGGCTATATCAACCATGTGCTGCAGAGCACAACTTTTCTGTAAGCCTGGACCACCAGATATATCTTTTACACTATTATCAAAACCCTTCAGGGATAGTCTGGCTGACCTTGCCTTGACAGCTCTATGAAATAAATTGTCAGTTTACAATATTAACACGTTTACTCAAATATTATTTCAACAGCTTTGAGCAGCTCTGCATCAACTTCACCAATGAGAAACTGCAACAGTTCTTCAACCACTACATGTTTGTGCTGGAGCAGGAGTACAAGCATGAAGGAATTGAATGGGAGTTCATTGACTTTGAGATGGACCTGGCTGCTTGCATTGAGCTGATTGAGAAGGTGAGTTTCTTACGCAGCTTGTGCAATCACACGAATCAGATCTGGAAGGGGTTCTCTGGAGTGTTTGCACTGAGTGCCTTCAATACACTCTCTCTGTGAAGCTTCCAGGTCTCCTTACCTCCTCCCTTCCTTTAAACATAACCCTTGTGATTAATTATACACTGACTGGAAATGTATTCTGCCTTCTAAAAAGACATTGCTTTTATTTCTCTGTTCTGTCTTTCTTTCTTCCACATCATTATAAATTGTCATTTCATTTTCATATTTACCCCAGCTGTCTTCTGTCTTTGCATGTTGGTTCCTCCTCAGGTTTTCCTTTCAGTTAAATTCAAGTGTTAGAAAGTCTCATGTCTGCTTGCTTTTTGCTCCTTCTGGATAAGGAGGCGTTACTACTGTATTCCAAGAAGTTACTGCACAGTTTTTGCTTGGCTTTCTTTGTTTTCCAGCCAATGTCTGGGTAGTTCAAAACTCTTATTTATGAAAATCTGATGCTTTTGAATATCTTGCAAGCTGTTCACAAAAAGTCTTGCTTACCTGCTCCTCCCAAGTTAATTCTTTATAAAATACCTCCAGTACTTTAATTTTAGCATTTCTTTCACTCCATATTATTATAAGGAGAATTAACCTTATTTGAAAACACCTTTTTTCTATTCAGCCTATGGGCATCTTCTCCATCCTGGAAGAGGAGTGCATGTTCCCCAAGGGAACTGACACTTCTTTCAAGAACAAGCTCGATGACCAGCATCTGGGCAAGTCCAGCAACTTCCAGAAGCCCAAACCTGCCAAAAGCAAGGCTGAGCCTCACTTATCCCTGGTGCACTACACTGGTACAGTGGACTACAACATCACTGGCTGGCTTGAGAACAAAGATCCCCTGAATTAAACTGTTGTGGGGCTGTATCAGAAATCATCTGTGAAAATTTTATGCAGTCTGTATGCCACCTTTGCTTCCATAGATGAAGGTAAGATCAGAGGATTATGTCTCTGGTCTGGTGTTCCCAACTGTAGCTATCACCTGACTTGAATCAGTGTTGAGTCAGTATTCATGCTCTGTGTATTAGATGCACAATTGTAATGCTGTCAAAGGGATCTACAGCAGTACCTCAGTTGGACTGTCATCTCATTTTCCAGCTGAAGGTGGTGGTATTAAGAAGAAAGGAACCAAGAAAAAGGGCTTTTGCTTCCAAACTGTCTCTGTACTCTTTCAGGTAGGTGTGTTCTCTGGCACAGCACGGGCCAGCTGCAGAAAATGCCAAGAAGGCAGTCCTGTCAGATCTGTCTGCACTAGTTCACCATTCCCACTTTCTCTGTTGCCATACAATACTGTGGAAAGTTACCTCTGGAATCTGGTAAAGGTTAATTTGAATTCTGCTTTGCTGATGAGGTCCAATAGGATGATAGTGGAGAAGGGAAGTCATATTCTCTGATCAGGTTGCACAGTTTCAAGACAGCCCAAACTGTCTTGGCTTTGACCTTTGGTGCTAACAGCATCCTTCTCTTATTTGGCTGTAATTGGCTTCTTCCAGGATGTGTTTCTCTGAGTACAGGGTGTTGTGTGGCAACCGGTGCCTTGCAGTCAGTGTGGGCAACACAGATTACATGTTGCAGCCCCTTGATGTGGCTGTGACACATCTATATCCTGGGGCCAGGAACAGGCTCAGCCCTTCCTGGCAGGATGAGGAGTGCAGCAACCATCTGGCTGTGACATGGGCCGTACTCGGAGTATGTCATTATTGTATGAGATGATTAAAGAAATGCAATGCTAACAAAAACTAACCTGCAGAGCAGGAGGAGGAGACCATGAGTGAGAAAGCGATGCGGGCAAAAGCAGAGAAGCATTGTGTTGAGTAGGCTAATGAACTTGAGGAAATCGGTGAAAGACTTGAAGAGGCTGGAGAAGCCACCACCTCTCAAACTGAACTTAACAAGAAGCACGAGGCAGAATTTCAGAATATGCACCATGATCTCGAAGAGGCCATGCTGCAGCACGAAGCCACGGCTGCCGCCCTGCAAAGAAACATGCGGACAGCACAGCTGAGCTTGGGGAGCAGATCGACAACCTGCAACGAGTGAAGAAGAGAAGGAGAAGAGTGAGCTGAAGATGGAGATTGATGACTTGGCCAGTAGTACAGAGACCATTACTAAATCCAAGGTGTTTCTTTATATGTGAAATACTTGAATTGGCAATATTTCTGTCTGGTGGGAATTTAATGCAATACAAACACGCATACACAGATTCCACTTTCTTACTCTCTTTCAAGCTAACCTGGAAAAAATGTACTGCACCCTGGAAGACCAGGTGAGAGATATGAAAGCCAAATTTGAGGAAAACAAGAGAAATATGAATGAGATGGTGATACAAAAAGCCCAGCTCCACACAGAATCCAGTAAGGAAGGCACAAAGATCTGCTGAGGGATATTTTTTCCCTTCAGTAGCAGAAGGACCCTCTGACGTGTACTGTGAGTGAGACCTAATTGTTCCCAAAGTGCGCATTCTACTTCTAGACTCATTGGTACAGGCACAGACCACGTTAGAAATAAATCAAAGGAAATGAGTTCATGAGTGACATATTAAAGTTCATATGCCAATTGCAAGCATTATTTCCATAGGTAAATAATTCCCAGAATGATGTGACATAGCTCACTGATTCCATGCAGGGGGACTGGGAATTTGGGACAGTCCCAAATGATTTGAGTAACCTGTTAGAACTGCACTTTCTTCTCCAAGAGTGCACAAGTTCACTGTGTGTACAGTATCTGTGTGTGTGCTACCCCCATGAAGCTTGTTACTGTTCCCATGCAGATTTAGAACAGCGTAAGCGACGAGTGTGAATGGTCCTTGGTCTGGCTGACTGCAAGGTCAGACATCTCAAATTAAAATACCACTGAATTGGCTTAAACTAACCTTCTGAATTTTAGGGATTTTACACAATAGCAGATCAGGGAGTGCTGATATATACTGTTCTAGCAGTTGAGCCATAGGGCTACACCCACCATGAAAACCCTTTTTATATGAATTTATATGAATTTATGTGAATGAGTCTATAGGCACATCTGTATGTGGATGGAGATATAGTTAACAAGGAAACAGCAGACCAAAGAGGGCATAGCATGTGAAAGTCTCCCAAAACCTGGTAATGTCTGGAGGCTAGTGGTCCTGATGAATCCACAAGAACTGCCCAACTCAGGACACCAAGACCTGCCAAATCAGCCCAGGCCACTGGCAAACACCAGCATAAACAATGGGTTGTATAACTGGGACCACATCTAAGAGCGTGGTGGCTGCCGTATGCAGGATTATATATAATATATAAAAAATTATATATAATATATATAAAATATATATATTATATATAAAATATATAATCCTGCAGACTACAGGATTATACATACCACCTGATGAAAACAGGAACCCCTGAGGATCTTTCTGACCAAGCACTGGCCCATCAGTATGATCCTCTGCTTCTGAGTAAAGAACTGAGGTTGGCCTTCCAGGTGTTGCTCCTACTAGGGAGATATGGGTGAATGTGTGTGTGTGAGCGAGCTGTGAAGAAATACATGAATGTGCTGTGTTCAAAGTTGCCTGGCATTAATAATAACAGCTCAAGGCTAATAACTGTAGCAACTTAATTAATAAAAGGTGTTCAAATAAATACTGGTTGTAATCTGTGACTCTGCCATCTTCATCCCTTATCAGGGAAAAGGGAATTTACAACACCTTTAGGTGGAGAATGCCACATGGGAACACACAAACCAAAACCAAATTCTTTCTTCTTTTCTTCCGAGTGATCTTTTTGAAGTGATCATGCTTGCAAGATGATTCTTTAAATCTGACCAGTTTGTTGTAATGTCATTGTGCATAGTGCTCAAGAGGAATCATAGAATGAAATTGAAAGCTTAAGAAATGGCTCAGGAAAAGTCTGAAAAAGATTTTATTGGAGGGCTACAAAAAGACCCAAGAATTCTAGAGATGGCAGCATGGGCTATTAGGCACCTCTCCAAGAAAGGAGAGATGTGTTACTTCAGCCCACAGGACAGAGGGTGATATAGAATAAATGTTTTCCAGTTATTGTAAAGCTTATGAAGTGAAACTTTAGGATATACCTCTTGTATCACAGGACAGATTATGGGAAGCTGCTAAAGCATTTTGTGTCAGTTGAGCCAGTGTGACAGCATAAAATCATACTGCTTCAACATGAAAATTGTGCTTTAAAAGAAGCAATTAAGCAAATTTTCTAAAGCAAATTTGTCTTTAGAAAAGGAATATCATCTAGTGGCTCAAAAACATATTAAGGTATACAACTGGAATTAGAGAACCAGGTGAATTTAAAAAAAGAAAGAACAACAGAAGCATTTTGAAGGATTAAAATATACTGTGCAGTGGTTCACCCAGAGCAAGGGAGAGTTCCAAAGGGAACTTATCATAAAAAATATGAAACTAAAATTAGATGCTTGCAAAAAGCAGATCGGGATGCAAAAATAAAAAAGAGCTGCTGATCTGCAGGAAGTGATGGAGAATTAGAATGGGAGTCAGGGGAAAACACTTATTGGGGTAATAGATATGAATGGAAAAAAGAAGAGGAGGTGGTAATAGCAGCATATACAATGACTACTACCACCATCCCACCATACTACCATCGAAGAGGAAGTTTCGAGAGCGGGTGAATAGAGAAAGGAGAGGTCTAGTAAGCATTGATAACAGGGGTAGGAAAGCAGAAGAAATCACTAAACCTGTGCAAAGTGGTGGAGAGTATTAAAGTGTTTAGTAGAAGATATGGTAAAATGGAATGGGAAGAAAACACAGAATAAGCTAGAAAGAGTGATACAACTTGAAGAGAAACATCTAGACCTAGAGACAGGATTGCCAATGTCCCTAAAGTTTTTTTAAAAAAGGATGTTAGTATAGAAGAAATTTAGAAGGGATAACAAACAAGAAAGGCAAGGAAGGTTTGAAACTGTAGAGAAGCTAAGTGCTATGCACTTAAAAGCTGAGAGAATTGTGGGTTAAGCATATGTATGTGGAAGTCTGAATGAACAGTAAAACTCATGATTAAAGCAGAATAGGAGTAATGTTGAAGGAGACAGAAGAGGTAAGTGTTGGAGGAGACTTATATCTGTCTATTACTGATTATTGTTTATATATGAATGTTTTCAGCATGCTTAATCTGGACAGTACTGGAAACTTGTCTTCTCTTGTCTCGGTGAAATAAGCCGTCAACTCAAACAGAAAGAAACCATAACATTGCAACTGTTGAGAAGTAAGCAGGCAGTTACACAGCAATTGAAGAACTTAAAAGGCAGCTAGAGGAAGAGATCAAGGTAGTGCTAAATACTGAGCACATGCTAAGGCTTCAAAATGTATCATCAGGGCCCCAGTTCATTTATAAAACACTTTGGAAGTTTGTAAGTATTGTTGCCTACAGTCTAACACAATAAATTTACTACTGGGCAGAATATGTACAGTGAGCACTGTGTTTAAGTGCTTTGCTAAGGAGGTCTCTGACACGGTAAAAGTGTTTTCACTTTTGGTTAATTTTTTTGCATGTTTTTTAACTTTAAAGGCATGGTCTATGTGATTTCTTTAGCTTCTGTAGTCCCAGGGAAGAAAAACTACAGCATATGCCAAGGGGAGAGCATCAGTCTTGGTCTTTTCTAGTGGTAGAGCTGAGAAAAGTTGGTTGCAGCTGAAGATAGCCGCCTGAACACTTATAAAGCTCTGGGCCTTTTTCTTCTGCCCAAGCTGCAGTGACCATATTTTTAGTGTGCAAGGTCATGGGGTCACCTGCTGGTTACAGCTAACATAAATACATGATATTATGGGTAATTTTTAGGCCAAGAATGCCCTGGCCCACGCCTTGCAGACTGCCCGCCATGACTGTGACTTGCTCTGGGAACAATATGAGGAGGAGCAGGAAGCCAAGGGGGAGCTGCAGTGTGCCCTGTCCAAGGCCAACAGCGAAGTGGCTCAGTGGAGAACCAAATATGAGACGGACACTGTACAGCACATGGAGGAGCTGGAGGAGGCCAAGTACATGATAGATGGGTGAACTGTCCAGATGTTAAGTAAGTTGTGCAGAACATAGACCTACTTTTAGTAGCCTGACCTAAATTATTTTATTGGGGTTTCCATATACACTTAATTAAAAAAAGAATTCCGATATTGTACTCATTAAACTATGTACATAGTACACTGATTTTTTGCATCATATGCTTGTTTCATTTATATTCCTTAAGGAAAAAACTCTCTCAGCATCTCCAGGAAGCAGGGCAGCTGGCGGAGACTGTGAATTCAAAGTCTGCCTCCTTGGAGAAGATGAAGTTTGAAGTTGCAGGGGGAGGTGAAGGATCTGACAGTGGATATAGAGAGAGCAAACACATTGACAGCTGCCCTTGACAAGAAACAACAGAATTTAGATAAGGTGATAAGTGAGCACAGTATCTTTTAAGTCTAGCCTGCCTAGAAGGCCAAACCAATACTCCCTACAGTCAATACTGAAATCAAGTTGAGCCTAACAGTTATAAGCTCCTCTAGAGCATGGCAACAGGAATTTGTCCTGTTTTCAGAGACTGTGGTATTTATCTAGTACAGAAAATAGCCACAAAGAAAATAACATTTTCAGTACTAGCAGGGATTGGCAGAATGGAAGGGAAAGTATGAGGAGAGCCAGCTGGAGTGGGAAGCTCTCTCTCAAAATCGTGCTCACTGAACACAGAGCTTTTCAAAGTGAAAAATGCCTATGAGGAAACCTTAGATCAGCTTGAAACAATCAAATGGCAAAACAAGACTCTCAAGCATAAGTGTTTGGCTCTGGTTTCCCATTAGCTATTCAGAGTCCTACCACAACAAGGCATGCTCTACAAGCATGCTCATGTCTGGACGAGGTGCACTAAGTTACAGGACTCTGTCTTTACTGTTCTCTCCATTTTAATGGAGAATAGAAATGTCTCACCAAAAGTTGTTGAGCAAATTTGTAAAGTGACTAAGCTAATAAAGCAAATGTCCTGGCTCTCCATTATCTGCTGCAGAGTTGTAAGATCAAGGGCGTTTATGTGCCACTCCCAGATAAAGGTGGCGCCCTCAAGAGGCTGTACAACTTGTGAAAGTGAATTTTACAAATGCGCTGTGAACATATAATGACAAGACCTATAGTGTTACCCTGATGGCCTGTCCAGAGACTTAAACACATGCAGGTATCTTACAGGCTCTCTGTAAGGAGGGCTATGAAACCGCACCGATGCCCCTGTGTTTATGTCATCCTGCATGAGTTGGCTGTATCTGTTTTTATCTGTACATACATACACATACACATATACAACTGTGTACACATGTATGTATGTGTATACATATGTATATATGCAGGTATACGAAACAGATGTTGAACACAGTCACAAAGCATAGAGTTCAGTTTCTCTGGCTACCACAGGCTGATGTCATTCTTATCTCACAGAGGAAATAGCTGATTTGACTGAACAAATTACTGAAAATGGCAAAATGATCAGAGATCTTGAGAAAGCCAAAAAACAAGCTGAAGTAGAAAAAACTGAGCTGTGGTTAGCTCTGGAAGAGGCAGAGGTGAGTTACTTTAAATATTACTGGAGAAAGTAAAGAGCAGTCTGAACAGCTTTCTATCCTCTCTCCTGGGCAGTTGCTGTGTGCAAGTTTGGTTGCCTCAAACTTTAGGAGTTCATGTGAAGTCACTGAGTAACATCACAACGATTATGTTCTCTGAAATGTTACTTTTGTGTTTGTTTTTCCTCTTTTTCTTTTAAAGGCAGCTCTTGAGCATGAAGAGGTCAAAATCCTTGGTGTCAACCGAGAACTGACTCAGATTAAATCAGAAATCAACAGAAAGATTGCTGAGAAACATGAGGAGATCAGCTGGTTAAAAAAGAACCATGAAAGGACTGTGGAGACAATGCAGGGTGTTTTGGATGCTGAGATCAGGAGCAGCAGTGAATCCTTAAGGCTGAAGAAGATGGAGGGAGATCTGAATGAAATGGAGGTCCAGCTGAGCCATGCCAACCACCAGGCTGCTGAGGCATGGAAACACCTGCACAGCATCCAGGGAGTTTTTAAGGTCTTGGTTTACCTTTTTGATTGATTTACTTTTAAGCACAGTATCCGAGAAAATCATTAGGACAAAATTTGCTCTTCATATTTAGGACATGCAGCTGCACTTGGATGATGCTTTCAGGACACAGGAGGACCTGAAGGAGCAGGTGGCCATGGTGGAGCGCAGAGCAAACCTGTTACAGGCTGAAGTTGAGGAGCTACGGGCAGCCCTGGAGCAGACGGAGCGGTCGAGGAAAGTGGCTGAGCAGGAGCTTCTGGATGCCACTGAATGTGTGCAGCTCCTCCATAGCCATATGTCTGCTTTGCTAAGGCAGATGTATTTTAGGGTCCTGAGATTCACAGAGTAAGAACGAATAGTAATTCATAGTCTCTATGTGTAAGAGACCAAAGACAGACACTCAAAGCCACTCTTTTCCTCCTTCATAGAACACCAGCCTTTTTAATACAAAGAAGAAGCTTGAAACAGATATGGCACAAATCCAGACTGAGATGGAAGATATTACTAATGAAGCAAAAAATGCTGAAGAAAGAGTAAAGAAAGCAATCACAGATGTGAGAATGTTAATGTGTTTTTCTGTTAGAATTTTCAGGGCTTCCCAACAGCATTGCTGCTGGGAGTTAATGTAAATACTCTTGCCACAAGTTGGACAAAGAACCAGGCTGTGGGCCTGGTTGAAGAGGCTATGAGTCAGAGGAGGATTAGAGCAACAGGGAACTTGTCCTGCTGACAGATGAGTTATTGGGGCTTGGGGCTGTTGTCATCATAATGAACTAAACTCACATTTAGTCACTCTAAAATAAATAACTCTCCAGTGCTGCATGAAAATGTAAACCACAAAAAAATCCTGCGGTATTGAAACCAGTGAAGTGTCTAATGTATTTAAATATTTATCTCTTCAAAAACCTGTTTAAGAGCTTTTCAAATCAGAATTGTGAATTTCCATTCAAAATTGATGCTGTATCCTCCTGTGCAATGCCAGTGAAGCTCATCCAGGCAATATGGCTCATGTATCATGGGACCCAACCTGCTAATGATTTTTGATGCATAGGATCAAAACAAACTCTTAACACTTAAAAACATTATTTGGAGTCAAAATAGAGGGAAAATGTCTCCACTTGGTTATGAAAATGAAAAAAAGAATTAGATCGTTTGTATTCTGTTTGAATAAAACAGAAATAGAGCATTACAATGAATTATACACACACACATATATATTTATATATGTATAAAATTTCTAATGCCATTATTGTATTCTCGCATTTTTCAATTTAGACTTTTTCAGGTATTTTGCTGCCAAAGCAATTTGTTGAATTTTATGTTATTTGTAAGTAATGTCACTCAATATTTCACCAAAATGCTTAATTTGATTGTATAGGAATCAAATGTTTGAGAGCAAAATATATCCTAGTTTTGTCTTAAATAACATAGATTGTTTTAAACTATTTTCTGCCTTGTAACACTAGCCATCCAGGCTATTGTGGCAATAACAGGGCATGCACTAAGGCACAGCACGCATCACACTCCACTTGTGTTACGCAGAGAAGCTTTTCAGCTGTGCCATGCCCTGCTCCCAAGCTTTGCTGTGGCTCCTGCTCTACCCCACAGCACTTGGGTGTCAATAAAGGTCACAGTAATGACCATACAGTGGGACAGAGCATTTACCCTTTCTGCTGTACCAAGCTCTGCTTGTGCAACAAAGCAGATTTTTTCCCATCATTTTTCCTATTATTTCCTGTCATGCTTCTGCCACTATCATGTCACAGAAAAAAACAAAGCAGGAAATGTGGTGGCAGGAATGGTCAGCAGGAACCAGGAATAAATCCTCAGATGGTGCACGGCATGTACTGTTCTTTCACATTCATCCAGTTTCTTGTGTCATCTCTCTTCCCAGGCAGCCATGATGGCAGAAGAGCTGAAGAAGGAGCAGGACACCAGCACCCACCTGGAGAGGATAAAGAACTTGAACCAGACAGTGAAGAACCTGCAGCACCATCTGGATGAGGCTGAGCAGTTGGCACTGAAGGGAGGCAAGAAACAACTCTTGATGATGGAGGCCAGGGTAGGTACCAGTACTGAACATCAGTGTCAAAGATAACTTTCTTCTCTGAGTCCTGTGTGAGGGCTCAAGCCAATTATTGATTGATTCACCAGATTGGAGAGTTAGAGGCTGAGCTGGAAGAACAACATAAATAATCTGCAGAGTCTATGAAAAGCATCCACAAATATGCAGTGTGTCAAAGAGCTTACTTTCCAAGTAGGTATAAATAGAAAGCAATTCTCCTGATGTTTTGTCTCCCAAGAAAGTATAATTGCACATTCCCTTTCCACAGAATGAAGAACACAGGAAGAACATGAGGAGGTTACAAGATCTGGTAGATAAATTGCAGATGAAAATCAAATCCTACAAAAGACAAGCTGAGGAATCTGTGAGTCACTAAATTGAAGCAAATACTTACTTACCATTTTCTAGGACTGTCAGTTTAAAAGTTGTCTCTGTGCCCCAGCATGTTGCCAGATGGTTTTTAGTTCCTTTTGTTTTGCCATTTCAGGATGAACAAGCCAATGCTAATCTCTCCAAATTCAGAAAAGCACGGCATAAGCTAGAAGAGGCTGAGGAAAGGGCAGATATTGCTGAGAGTCAAGTAAACAAGCTCAGAGCTAAAACCTGAGCAGTCTCTTCTACAAAGGTAAGCCTTTATTGCAGGAGGCAGGTGGGCAGTTTGTACTGTTTGCTCAAGCAAGTCAAGCAGTAGATTTGTGCCTTGCCTGTGCATATAGCCATCATTCAGAAAGGACAGTTCTAGAAGGAAGGGACTTTGAAGAAAGGCTGAGAGAGTTGGCGTTGTTCAGCCTGGAGAAGAGAAAGCTCCGAGGAGACCTTATTCTGGCCTTTCAGTATATAAAGGGGACTTATAAGAAAGACAAAGAAAGACTTTTTACCAGGGCCTGTAGTTACAGGGCAAGGAGCAATGGTTTTAAACTGAAAGAGTGTAGGTTTAGGTTGGACGTAAGGAAGGAATATTTTACGATGAGGGTGGTAAGACACTGTAACAGGTTGCCCAGAGAAGTTGTGGATACCCCATGATTGGAAGTGTTCAAGGTCGGGTTGGACGGGGCTTTGGGTAACCTGATCTAGCGAAAGATGTCCCTGTCCACAGCAGGAGTTTTGGACTAGATGATCTTTGAAGGTCCCTTCCAGCCCAAACCATTCTGTGATACTATGATTCTATGACTCTGGTGTTTCTGGCTCTGGTGCCAAGCATGAGCCTTCTGTCTAGTTTCATCACATTCATTTCAGATTTGAGAAACTGCCTCATAAAGTGAAAGTAATGAGAGCCAACCTAACTCTGAACATTCTTAAAACAACCTTCTTGTGAGCGTTAGGCAGAATTAACGTTCTGATTGAGAAATATGCAGCAACACTGTGTCCTTAGCTGAGCTTCCTGGGCAGTTGCCTGTCTCCAACCCAAGACTGTTTGGTACAAGATCTAGAGCCTATTTTTCCTAGTGTGATCTGAGCAGGTGTAACACCTTTTGACTGCACTAGTCTAGCTCAGTTTGTGGTTGGAAGTAAAATACCCTCAGTCCACATTTTGGAAAAATTACTAGTGCCTAGAGCACATATCCAGGAAATGGAGAACCTTGGCTCCAGGCTGCCTTCTGCTTACTCACAGCGTCCTGTGACTCATACAGCATTTTAACACTAGAAGGGACACTGTGGAGAACATGCTTTCTCCTGAATGCTCTGGCCTATGACTTAATAGACAATGCTGGTTCTGCCAGAGGCTGGTGTGCAACTTCTGGTGAGTCACTTAATGCCGTGCTCCAGTAAAAGGCTTTGACTTGTCAAAATCCTTGTCAGGGTATCTTGCTGAGACCCCAGGGCAGCACTTGGAAGGCTGAGTCCAGGTTCCTGAGCAAAGTCTCTAGACACAAGATTACCTTATAGAGGGAATGCTGAATCTCTAATTGACTTGAAAGCCCAGTCAGGGGCAAGATTTCAGATATCTCCTATTGGGTATCCCCAGGTAGAGGCAGGTTGAACATGCTGACTATGGGCAACTCTCTCTGCAATATGTTATAGTTTTAGATCCTGCTTTGAGGTGCCTGATACTGTGCAGTATATGTGGAGCCTGGGCACCTGGCATGAGTTCTGCATTCTGCTCTGGGAGGCCTAAAAATTAAGCATTGTAATGCCTAAATCTTTTAATAGATCCAGTGGTCGCAGAGGATCAGGGTGCGGGTTGTTTAGGCACTGCAACAGTAAGTAGCACTTCAAAAAAGCAAACAGATATGTTTCTCCATTTCAACCCATCAGTCCGACAGCATGGCATTTGATGATGTGTGGTCTTAAAGGTTACAGACATACAGACACCGCTACATTGACCTGGGCTCCATTTGTACATCCTAGTTGGATGGTGCATTGAGACAAATGATTTTAGGGACCAAAAGACTTATCTTGATATGTGTGGACTAAGCAAAGCCTCTCCTTTCCAGGTGGTGTTAGGAAGTGAAAAATGAGCTTCCTCTGGGATAACCAGAACTTATACAAAGTATCTTTCCAGCTGTGGATTTGCAGTAGCTAGAGCTACACTGGTAGGAAGTATTCTTCCATTTGCTTATGGACACAAACATTTTCTGTCACTCTGCTGCTGTACCAATGTCATTAAAGTAGATATCTGCAACTTCAGATGCTCCAAATGTTGATGTTCAGATGAAAGTCACTTTCTTTCTAAGTTAAACACAGTCAAAACTGTGGGTTCAAGTCTTACTACTGCTATCATCATGTTTGAGAAATTTTGTCCTGACCTTAAAATCTAGGTGTTTGACAGGCTTTCTCCATACCTTCTGCTTGAAAGCAGATATCCTGTCCTTGTTAAATGAAGCTGAGAATAAACTACAGTATGAGCAGATGTGGTATGTCAAACATGCAATGTGAACAAAATTACAGCATTCATGCTTAGTTTCACTGCTGTATTTCTGCATGGGAGAACAAGACTGGCCCAGCCTGTGAGCCCACAGCCATCTGTGTGCATTACAAATCAAGTATTTCTAATCTCCTTGTAGTCAAACCACACTTCAGAAAGTTGGCCCACTTCTGAGCTATCCAGTTTGCAGCTCCGAGCAGGTGAAGACTTGAACTTAAGTGTCTCACATACTTGTTACATTGGAAATAGTTATCAAATGGTCGTAATGTTAGCAGCAAAACCTGAGTAGCTCCTTGAGGCTTATCTCCCCAGTGGCACTGGGCACCATAATTCTTCTTGGTGCTTCCCAAAGACAGATATGTGTTCAGCTACTTTGTGGTGTATGTGTGGTATAGTTGAAACTGCAGGATCTCAGGTAGTGAGAAAACCCAGATACTTTGGCACTGGTGAAGACTGCTGAGGAGACATACCTGGCAGCACAGCAAGGGCTAGAGAGTGAATGGGATACCTTTGTGCAGACATCCCAGTGCTCTGAGAAGATTAATTAGTTTGTGCACAGCTCTAGATGCTGGGTCAAATAGGATGCTGACACTGTTGGGAAGTTCCAGCTAGCTGCTTCATGTCTGTGTGGCTAGGAAAGGTATAACCAAAAGGATCTCACCTTACATGTCTCCAGGACACAGCCACCCCAGTGCTGTCAGTTATCAAGGATGGGAGAGGAGAAACCCAAGATGTTCTGTCACTCCTGTCTGAAAAAGTGATGGGCATCACCTCTTTCTCAGTTTTCAACTACAGAGAGGTTAATAAAACCAGCAGATACCTGTCCCTCCCATAGCACCTTTGAAGGTTTCACCATGGCTTCCTATTAAACCCCCATTTTTTTCCATTCCTCCTCATCCAGTGCACTCATGCTCCTTGGCAAAGAGTCAGGACGACCATACCATCATGCACAATGTCTCTGCCTAATCCTTGCCAGTCCAACATTACCTATGTATGGGCTGCTCCTGTTGGATGGCAGACCTGTTTCTTCCATTACCACAAAATAATCAGGAGCCTTAATCACTTGGCTGCCATGACACCAGGTCAACAGTTCACTCATTTGTAGCACCGCACCATAGTACCCCTTTGCACTGAGATCCTATGGGCCAGACACATCTGGCCTACCTGACCTGGGATTTGTACTTCAGTGTGCAGAAAGGGAGGTAGAGCTGTGCTATAGATGGGACCCACTGCTGAACACAACCTTGTCCAAACGAACAGTCCCCTGTTGCAGCCTATTAGCACATTGCTTCTTTGCATCAGATAACCTGGAGATTCACATCCCTAGTTCAGGCTGCATGAACTATAAATGGTTTCTCAGTTTGAGAGCAAAAACCTTGAGAGTTCGGTGCCAGAGGTGCTACCTAGGAACCACTACAGAAACTAAAGTGCTGTGGCATGGCTTCCCAGGTTGGCAAAGACATTGTCATGCCTGCAGAGCACAGTAAAGCCAACTGACAGAGCAGTCCATCAATCCATCTCCTTGGACTCCAGGAGATCAAAGGCCTCTAACATTTGTCTTTTTTCCACATGTTACAGAATGCTTGAGGTTGGAAGGGATCTCTGGGGGACATTGGTTCCAAACCCCCTCCCACTGCCCATCACTCCCCTCTGGCCGCCAGGGGAAACACAATGTACACACACTTTAGAAAGTGTCTGATTTTTCATTTGTTCTAGCAAAAGCTAATAGCAATGCATTTTCTAGCACAGATGTTTCTCTCATCACTGACAGTTCTCCCTGCTACCTGGGCCCTTCTGTTATTCACAAACACAAGCTCAGTTTGTTTGAGCTCTTTAGCCTGCTCTCTAGGATGGGGCTCACAGGACCCTGCCCATTGTTTCTTCCTTTATGTGGCTGCCAACGAACTTGTGTTCACTGACTGGATTGACTGGTGCTGCAAGGTGTCCTCCCAAAGTGTGGGAGCAGGTCTCAGAATCGTTGGGGTGGTATCTGCAGTGCTTCCATGCATTTTCTAGGCTCTGACCTCACAACTCTCTGGTGGGATGTGCAGTTTCTTGTAGCTTCACATGGTAGTTTAGTAGTGCCACAAAGAGGAGTCTCTCAGGCGTTCTTGCTAAATCTAGTTCTGGTTATTGCTGCTGGAATTGTCAGAGTGTACCACACAGCATCCCTTTCTAGGTATTTTAGTCCACTGGTGACATTTTCTTTTTTTTTCCAGTTGCAGGATTTAGAGCATCTGATATTGGGGTAGGACGTCTCTCAGTTAGTTACTCACAATTTCCTTGGCATCCTTTAATAGCTGGGGCGTAATGCCTCTCACCCACCCAGGATTGTGGGTGAGATCATGAAAGTTGGATGCTTCATTTTTATCTCCTGCATTCAGCCACATCTTCTTGTGTCCTTTCCCAAATCCACACTCCAGGACACTCTGATGAGTTACCATGTTTCTGAGTTAGCAAGTCTATGTAAACATCACACTTGTACAAGGGAATGAGGCTGTGAGTCCATCCATTCCCACCTTTTGTTACTGAATACAGAAGACTTACACATGCATGTGGAGATATGGAGGGCCCTTACTGCCACATACTGGTATCCAAAAAAGTGGTCACATACTGTCTTTTGTATGTGAAATGCAGTTTAAAATAGATGGGGATTTTTGGAACAGTGAACATGTTCAGCATTTTCAGCTTCTGAGTGGGTTAATCTACAAGTCTAGTTTGGAAATGAGATCTCATTTTGATGGTCCAAACTGTAAGTCCACTCTCATACCCAGATATTTCTCTGAACCCACTGGGACAATCATGTTTAGTGCTTTGGTTCCTATTCTCAAACCTTCACAACTGTTCATCATGAATGAGTCAAATGCCAAGGTGCTGTAAAGCCTGTAGCACTTCCTTGCTTGTGTCCTCAAACCAGAGAGCTTGCAGACCAACACTGCTGTCATCAGTCAAGTCGTTCATTCTGTCACAAGACCTGGGAAGCAGATCATCTGCAAACACCAGTACAGGCACTCTGTTTTGCTCAGATAATTAACTATTGCCCTCACATTCCTGGTCTGAGATAAACAGAACTATTGCCAGGTTAAGCAGGGTTTGGGGTTGCCGATTTCTCCTCTCACCTTGTTCTCCAGAGGTCTGTGAACTACTGCCCTAGTTACAAATGGGTTTTCACTTTTCCTTTGAATCCTGTTTGATAATGATCATGTTTCCTGTTTGATAATGATCATTATGCAATGGTCCAAGCTTTCCTATCACTCTGCCCAAAAAATAACCTCATGAGATACTGAGTTGATGAGCTGCAAGATCTTCAGCTTGTCTGAGAAACCTGGAACTTTGATAAACCTTCTCAGTCAGCCTAGACCTTAGTTTCCCACAAAACTGTCCCCACACAGTGATCCTTTCAAAAGGGTCCTCCATCCACTGTTATGGGCCTGTGATTTTGGGGAATCAAAATTGGGTACTAGTTTTTCACACCACTTGGGACAGATCTGGATGTATTGTTCTTTTGCTCTCCCAAGGGATGACTTCTGTTTCAGCTCCTGCTGCCTGGAAGCAGCGCTTTCCCAGGAGACTGCCTGCATCTTGTTCTCAGCGGTTCACTGCACATGGCTGTGCTTAAGGATGCAATCTAAAGTCCTGGTTTGCTCTTAGGTCATGTCACTGACCCTAGCCCACAGTGTCAAATAACTGGTTGCACAGTACAAGAATCTACTTCATAGACCTGGAGAAAAACAGCTGCAATTTGCTTAGGAGTAGCTTTGCAAAACCAACAGGAAATTACTAACTGCTAGGAAAGTCTAGCAGCCCTAATCAGGGGACTGTCATTAGTCATTCCAGAGTATCCAGGAATCAGCTTGGATATGTCACGTAAGCCTCCCAGACCTCTTTCCTGCTTTTGGTACTGAGTTTGCTGATTGCTCTTGCCCCAGCTACACAGTCCCTGGTCTTCTGAGACTCTTTCCCACCTGCTGAAACACAGTGGGCAGAGCACAGCGGCCCCTTCAGTCCCTGGGGAACGGGGTCTGCAGGGATGTAGCTTTAGCAGGATAATCACTACCCTTACCCCACAAGCTCATTTCTGCTGGCAGTGGAGCTCTCTCCCATTTCAAAAAGGGAATTAACTTCTTTTAGTTTAATGCTTTGGCTCTGACTCATGATGAGGTTGGCTGAATGGCAAGTGTGGGAGCCTGGCTTTGCCACCTGGCAGCCTTGAGTCCCCAGGTTGACCGTATGTGGAGACCATGGTGCCTGCATTGGCATAAAATGCCATGCATGTAGGTTGGTCTGGCTAGTTGGGAGTTCAGGATCCTGAGAGCACAACTATAGAACTGGGCTCAGGGCCTGCTGGTAGCAATGCAGCTCTGTGGAAAGCCAGTGGTCTGCTTTATGTACTGCCTATTTCATGCAATAAGAATAAAACAAATTGAAAGAAATGCATGGCCACGGTCACAAAGCTTTACAGCTTGAGTTACTGCAAGGAAGCTTAGCCCATGCTGAGCAATGATGGTTCAGGGCAGCACGAACGGGAGCAATCCGCTGCTGGAGAGCCTCAGAGGAGCACACAGCCCTGTCCGACATCCCCATCACACAGCCTGCCACACCAGGGAGAAGGTTTTAAGATCCTGGTTGAGTCTGCACCTGGCAAGGCTGCTCTGCCTGAGCCTCATCACATGGCACCAAGATGGGGGGGTAAAGCCTTTCTCTTTATCGCCAGCCTGATCTTTAGGTGAGCAGCCAAGGAGCGGCTGTTCACATTGCCCACACCCGGTTGTACTGTTTTGTGATAGACACAGGGGGATGCCCAACCAGCGTAGTGGTGCCTGGCAAAGCCAGACTGCTGGGGGTTGTAGGAGGAGTCACTTTAACTTGTTAGGCTTCTGGAAAAATAACTTGCCCATGAATGAATAGTTGAGCCTCTGGTCTGCCAGCTGAACCAACTGAATCTCCATCTGCAGGAGTGCTGGACATGCCTGGGAGTGGCTCAGGAGGCCGGGACTGTGCCAGGGGGCCTTCTTCCAAGAGCTAGCATCAGATCCATCCCCTAAGGGTGTGGGTTTGCATTTAGTGACAGCACTTTGTAAGCTACCTAATACACATTCAATCCCCTGACCACTTGTTCCTGCCTGCTAACTCTGCTGCTGCGCATCAGTCCAGCTGAATCTGGAGTCCCTAGGGAGACTGACTTGGCCAGTTGGTACAGCTGGAAAACTTTTCTGTGAGAGTGGTTTTTTTTTTCCCCAGAGAGCTTAATGTGCAGACCTAGTTCTCACAAAGCAATGAAAATGAAACAGAAATAAGAAATAAATGAGACATAAAAATAAATTGGATTGAAAGAAATCCATACCAGAATAAGAAAGAGGATGTTAAAAGGATGGGAATAAGTTGGGGAGGGGATTTGTGATGGCTGGGAAAAGGAAAAGGGGCCTCTCAAACATCCATGATGCTAAAGAACCACTCAGAGATAGAGAGCTTCAGGTGGCAAGAGGTGAATACCCTCCTGGCTGCAAAGGATTTGTTTTTCACTTGCACACAGTTACACACCGTCTGGTATCTCTCTAGCTCTGAAGGATGTGTTTGAAAATAAAGCAGGCAGCCGCATGCCCTAAGCTCAGGGACAGGTGCACACCCTCAGGCAGGACTTGCCATAAGCATGGCTGGGCACTGCTAACAGGACTGCGGCTTGGCCTTGCATCCCCGGCAAATTCACAGCTCCCTCCTGGCCCCCACCTCCTGGGCTCTGAGGTCCCACCAAATCACCCATGAGCCTTCACAAGAGTCATTCCCAGCGGAGGAGACAAGGCTGCAGAGAGCTTTGGAGGTTGCCCGTGCCAGGAGGATCAGCCTGTCATTTGTCTCCCTTCATCCTCAGCGTCAAAAGCTCAAAATAGCCCCGCTCTTGCAAGACTCCTGCGAGGGGTCATGCCTGTTTGTGTAGATGATACGCTTCCACTAATAGCGCTTGAAGACATTCCTCAGCGGGTAGGTTGCCTTCTATATCTCAGCGCAACGTGCTGCCACGTAGGAGCTGGACAACTGTGTTGTGTCCTAAGACGGCAGATGCTATTCTTACCCCAGAGAGACTTGCTGCGGCACAGCTCCTTCCTCAGCTGAAATGTTAAAGATCAGAAGCAGGCCCGAGTGTGCTCTTCCTGGTAAGAGTATAAATCAAGAGTGGCCCCTTTGAAGTCCGTGCAATGACCCTGTGCCAGCCAAGGGCCTGGGTGCTCGCCATGCCCTCCTGGGGTGTGCTGTCCCATGGGGAACACAGAAGCTGCCCAGGTACTTCCAGCAGTCAGTTGGTGCTCAGTTTGGGGTGGATGGGGGTGTCACTTTTCTTGGACACCAACAAATTAAAGTAATTCCTGTGGACCTGAAAGCCCATTTTTTGCTGATCAGCAAGAGGCCCAATCCATGAATCTCTTTCTCTGGTGAGGAAGGCAGAGGCAGGGCTTGCTCCAAGCTTGCTCCAGAACCAGCAGCGTTGCAGAAAGCCATATCCCCTCTCTCAGCCAAGTGGAGCAGGAGCAGCCCATGAACGTGTTCAGATCAAATACAGAGCTGGGGCCCCAGTGCATTAAGTGTGATGTGAGCAGCTGAACTCGCCTTCATGCAACTCTTGTTGCAGAAAAAATTAATAAGCTGGTAAGTGAGACAGGGTGAAAGTAAGAGTAACCACAGTGCTGAGGTAGTGTTGAAATTGTGCTGGGGAGTGCAGGGAGGAGTCTGGGAGCAGGAAAGTGAGATAGATGTGTGTGAGGAAAAGGGATAAGTGATAAGATGGTAGAGGATGTGGGGGTGGAAGAAATGACAACTCAGTAGCTGGTTTGGGGAAAAAAGGTCACAGAAATCTGAGGGGAAACTGCTGGGAAACACTACAATGATAATCTGCAAATGACAATCTAACTTGCAGCCCACTTCAAGAGAGCTTTGTAAATCTTAATTTTAGTTTTGAAGAAATAATTTACTGTATTTAATCTGTAAAGTAAAGCGATATGTTGTTTCATTACTATTGCACATGGCACATGGCTTATCTCTCATGCATGTGCACTGTGCTGTGGGGAGCTGGCTGTGCTGCAGAGAAGAAAGCATCCTCAGGCAGCATTTCCCAAACCCAGGAGCACAAGCTGTATTGGGAGGAGGCAGTGAAAAACCATACCTTTGCAGAGGGGTGAAGACTTCAGGGACTACTGGCAGTACCCAGCTGGAGTCTGGAAGCCCCCAAACACGGCCAGACCTAAGCTGCTCCAGCCTGCTCCCCAGGCAGGGAAGGCAGCCTGGGTTGGCATCCACTGGCCCCAGGAGCTGCTGCTCTCTCTGGCAGGGGGTAAGTGGTTGGGAATGGTGCAGAGTGGCCCAAGTTTTGAGCTCCTGCTGTGGCCCGCCCCACAGGGACCTAGCTTGTCATTCTGTGTGAGCCCAGCCTGTGGCTACCACCCATGCATATGTTTTTTGAAGAATCTTCCAAGAAATAAAACAACCAACCCAGAAGTGGAGGAGGAGATGGGAGCAGAAGCTAAGCAGGTCTGAGTGGTGCTAGCCACTTCTACCCATCCTGGGAGGAGGGGGTAGATACGAAATGGGGAAAGGAACAAAATGGTTCTGAACCGAGGGAGGATGCATGCAGGAGGAGCAGAGTCTGGGAAAAAATCCTCACTGACAGCCACTGCTATAAAGCCTGCTGGATTATCAGGAACAAAGTGGGACACTGATGTGAGGAAGATGAATTACTCGCTGCTTTATGGAGAAGGAGGGTCATTTTGCATTGACACTCTATCTGTGGAGTGAGGCTGCCTGTCACCTGATAAGGGCTTGTGCAAAGGCCTTGAGAAAAACATCAGTCCATAATGGCCATAAATGAACATCTCTGAGAGAAGGTTTAAAATAGATGCAGCTGATGGGCTCATATAGAGCTGCTGTCCCCTATGGATGGCCAGGGATCTCCTGAGCTCAAATGCAGCGTTCCAGTAATGGTCGAGCAAATGGTTGAAAACATTCCCCTTCAGAAACTTTGTCAGTAAAGTCAAATTCAACAGTTCATACTGTAAGCTCCTGTCAGGAGCCCCAGGAGAGGAGGAATTGTCTGAGCCTTGCTGTTAGGGTCTCACGACTGTGGTCTTAAAGGCTCTGCCTCCCCCCACCCCCACACGCTTGCCAGCAGCACAGCCCTGATGTCCGCACAGTACTGCTTGGAGAAATGCAGTTCAGTGCACATGAAAGCTTTGGGATCAGAGCCCAGAGAGGTAAAGTCCAAGCTTAGCCAACTTAAGAAGCAGACAGCAGTGTGGAATCATGGGATGAGTCTGCTGTGAGACCCTATGAGGCACTCTGCAAGATAGTGGCCACCTGGAGGCACACATCAGGGAGCAGCAGGCACTTTGAGGGACCTGAGGGACTGATTCGGAAGGAAGGCAACATACACCTATGTTGCTCAGCAAAGCAGTGATAGAGTGAAGTTGGCACTGCATCTTGAGCTGCAGAAGATTTGACATATATTTTCTCAGGCCACAGTCCTGATTGTGATGTAAAACACCCTGGCTGCTGGCTGTCTGGTGGCACGTCACTGTCATTGTCTCCTGCTGGAGCTATTCTGCTTTACACAACTGATTTGCCCTTCAGGAGGAGCAGGGACTTGTATCCTTCCCTCAGCATCTCACATGGATGCAGAGAGCAATTAAGGAAATGTTTAGGCTGACCACTAAGGAAATCTATCTGCCAATGTAAAATAGTGAGGCTGTTGACAAGTTTCCTGAGGATGCAAAAGGAACTTTTCTGCAACATAAAAAGTTAGTTCAGAAAACATCACTAGAAAATTCTGTTATGTATCCTGTTGGTAGCTTCACTGAGTGACTCTGTCACTCAGAAAATCCTATGGTAATCCAGTGGGCTGTCTTAACCTTGAAAAGTCTAATGCTTAAAGTGAACAGGTTTATACAAATTCCATACCAGTATATTTCCATTTACAGCACTGAAATGTGTCCAGAAGTGGGATTTGTGCATCTGTCACAGATGAGTGTCAGCCTAGGAAGATATCACCTCATTGCTCTCTTTTTTAGGATACAGTTGTTGCTAGTGCTAATATTATGCACCTAATCCTGATTTTCCTTCCCTCCCCTACCATACCCCTTTTGCCGCTTGCTTTCTTTTTTCTTTGTCTCACCCGGAGGCGTCTTAGCCTGCACACCCCACTCCCTTGCTCTGTAACAGGAGCTCCTCAGCTGCTTTGGTGGGTGATAGAAAGGGCATCCTGAATGTCACCTCCTCGGCCAGCTCTTCTGCTGATGTTTGCTGGGAACATGAGGAGTCTGAGTAACAGCACAACTCTGATACTCAGTGAAGAGCTGCTCACCCCCAGATAAAAGTTTGCTGCTTTACCTGTCTCTCCACTGGTCTGTTAGATGGGCTGTGCCACTCTTGAGTCTCACTCACTGTCATTTTGCTGAAAGTCACTAAGAAAGATGCTGTCCTTGTAAGGCAGACTGTATAATCAACAGTTGTAAAAACCCTTTATGCAGATGAAACAGAACGACTCTGAGCCATACATAGACCAAACCCTATAGAAATTCAGTCTCCGAAAGGAGGACCAGGATTAGGAGATAGGAAGGCTACCAGAATAGTTAATAGTTGCCTCCAAACATCAAGTCAGTGCTCACTGGTGGCCACAAAAAACAAACAGAGTATCAGGAATTATCAGGATCAACTGAAAACAAAACAGAATTCATTGTACCAGCCCCACAAACCACCTTCTATCTGCAGTTTTGGCCTGTGCAATTAGGAAGGATACAGAGAAAGATGACAAAATTGATAGGAGCACTGGAGAGACAAGCTGTCTGGACTATGATCTTTCACTTTGGGAAAGGAACAACCAGGTGGGAAGATGATATGCTTACATAGTGTTATAAATAGTATGGAAAAAGTGAAATTGGATTTTCACCAACCATCCAATGTACACTCATGCACAAAATACCAGCTGGACCTTAGCTCTAGGCTGATATGGCTGTCTGCTTATTCTCAAATTTATGAGACTATCTCTGCATGATGCTTTTTTTTCTGCTCTGTCTTTCTCACAGCTGAGCAAGCCTTACAGACCCTCATTGTTTTCGGCCAGGAGATGGACGCACAGCTGCTGTTTCATATCCTCTCAAATGGGCTGAGGTTAGGTTTTGTATAGCAGCTGGAAAAGCAAATTATTTGTGAGTAAAATTATCTGAAGACCTGGGGAAAGGGAAGGAAGGGAGTAAAACAAAACCCTACTGTTTAAGAAAAGCCTGCTGTAGTCAGCAGTGTTCAGAAGCAGGGGATAATAATCACATAATGATCACAGCAAAATGGCTTTGCTGCCATTTGCCAGCTCTGCAAGGCCAGATTACCACTGTGGGAAGGTGTACTGGAGCAGTGGGTGGTGCTAAATAGCTGCTCCCCGAAACCACAGCCACAGCTTTTCCCCATCTATCCCACCAGCTGCAAGCCTGGAAAGTCAGCGTTCTTCCTAAACTTATCTGTTCAAGCTCAGCCACTTCCAAACTCCCTCTGCAGGAAGAGGCTGCTCCCAATACCTGGCATCGAAATTGCTAAAAAACCCCTTTCCTCAAGTGCTGTTTATCAGATGACAGGTAGCAATGTAAGGGGGAAGATAGCTTGAAACAGCATCAGACTGTCTTTAAATAGGAAGCATCCCAGTGCTATAACACCTATCTGAGGGAGTTTTGTCAAACAAAAGAAAAGAAAGCGAAACTGGTGTTTGTTCTGAATGGGTTTGCTGTGCAATCAGTTTCTTTTGTACTAGTGACTAGGCAGGATGTTCTTCCTCTGGAGATTTTGAGGGAATATATGTTAATTCCTCTGAAAGTAAGTAACAGATGCAGCAGATGGACAAAAATCTTTGAATTTGTCAACACCAGGTCTTATTTGGTCATTATAAATGAGAGGAACCTAACTTCAGAAGCATGTCCAAGCAAAGCTGCTTGTCACCAAGTCTGTCACCTGTGTGCGATA
The DNA here is from genome assembly GCA_013401315.1 of Balaeniceps rex. Taxonomy (NCBI): domain Eukaryota; kingdom Metazoa; phylum Chordata; class Aves; order Pelecaniformes; family Balaenicipitidae; genus Balaeniceps; species Balaeniceps rex. Next base: position 21,538 of record VYZW01027906.1, on the reverse strand, counting down.
GAGTTTAGAGACAGTTGGTAACACATAAAACATTGATGTGTATATAAACACTGAACAGATGTATATAAATTCTATGTTATGGAATATTTACAGTGTTTTATGAGGGTCTGGAGACCAGTCACCCAGCAAGCTGATTAGGTTGAAGCAGGGCAGAGTAATTACCCGTACCTACCACATGCAGGGCTGACTTCATTTCACCTTAATTCTGATATGTGCTCAGAGGAGCAGCACATCCGTGCAGACATTCCATGTCCTTCCCAGGCCCTGAGCATTTCCCAGTTCCTAGTTGGGGCATCAGGGACCCCGATCACCTGAGGAGGAGCAGCTGAAGTGACCTGTCCCCAGCACAGGAGACACTGCTATCTGAGTAGGCACCTGAGCCTGGTCTGCAGGCCATTGACTCACCGGAGGAGGTTTCCTACCAGTGCAGAAGCTGAGCAGCTCTGAGCTCTCTCCAGCCTCCCAGGGCTCGCTAGCAATGTGTGCAAGGGGATTCCTGTTAAAGGGGATGTCTGCTATATCCCTTAAGCATTAAAGTCTCCATGTGGGGGGACAAGTAGGTCACTGAGACCCGAGAAGGCCGAAGGCTTCTTAGGCTTCATATAGAGATGGTAGGAATGTGCTTGTGCTTCTGTCTCCCATTATTGGCGATGACATAGAAAATACATTGCTGTTTTCAGTACGGTTTCCCATGTGTGCCTTACTTGGTTTTGCTCCAGTCACATGACATTTTTCACCAACTTGAGGTGGTTTGTGCTCTAGAAGGCTTCACCACATGGGTGGGACATTGTGCGGAGGATGGCTATCTGGGGACATTGGGATGATGAGAAATGTCTCAGGTGTGAGAGTCTACATGTTCCTTTGATCTCACCCAACACAGCCATTCACAGAATCACAGAATGGTTTGGGTTGGAAGGGTCCTTTAAAGATCATCTAGTCCAACCCCCCTGCCATTGGCAGGGACATCGTGTAATCTTATTTCCTTCAATGTTGTGTTATGATCAGAAATAACACACAGTGGTGATCTTAGCTGCTGTTCACTATATCAGACACATATTTTCTGACAAATGGTACTTAGTGACTCAGAATGAATTTGTACCAGATCCCTAAATTCCTGTAACAGGGGTAGGGAAATGCTTACCAGCATACAATTACCACCATGAATGTGTCCAGCCTGTGATAACAAGAGGACTTTCCTGTACTCTGCCTGCCCTGCTGCTCCTCACCTGGCGGAACTTCTTTCTGATGTGATGTGATGCACTTTGCTGCCCCAGTGAGCTCCACGGTTCTCTGACTCTGCCTGCATGCCATGCTGTTCTTCAAGGACTGAAAGCTACCAAAACCTACTGCCGCTGAGGACATTTCCAGATGACATACTTGAGAAGTGGTATTCTGGAATTGCTGTTCTGGAGGAATATGCTTTGACAAGGTGCATGGAATTAATTGTCTCCAACAATGCAGTGAGATCAAAGATTCATGCCCAGTGGTCCACTTGAGAAAAGCTGTTCTTCAGGACCCCAGGAAAATTTGTTTCTTAGCACAAGACATGAAGCTGCAGATACCTTCTCTGCTTAGCTTTGAGCAATTGTCTACTTTGGATGGATAGAGGGAACCTCTACATTAAAGCCAGAGAAATGCTGTGTGAAGAAACATCTGGAGGTCTTTAGTTCAGTCTCCCACTTCAAGCAGATCGATTTCTGATGTTGGTCAGATCAGTCATGGCTTTGATTAGCCAAGCTTTTTGGACAGAGGCTCCACAACCTCTCTGGGTAGCCTGTGCCATTTCTGCATTACGCAATAGTCAAGAATTTTTCTAATGTCTAACTGGAGACTTTCAAGCAACAATTTGTGGTCATTGCCCCTTGTTACATTGTCTGCTACTCATGAAAAAAGCTTGACACACTGTCTTCGTAACTGCCCCTCATGTACATTAGCCCTTTTTTCCTCAGACTAAACATGCCCTCAAATCTCTTCATAGCACAAGTTTTCTAGACCCTTGCCCGTCTTGCTAGCCTTCTGCAGGACCCTCTTCCATTAGTTCACATTCCTTTTGAACTGGGGAGGCTAAAACTGGACAAACCGTTTCACATGAGGACTCACCAGTGTCAAGCAAAAGGGATAATAGCTTCCTACAATCAGCTGACCATACTTCTAACATGACATGGTACTTGGTTCATCCTGTTTGCAGTGAGAGCACTCGTATTCATATCCACCATAACCCCAGAGTCCTTCCTCTTGGAGGGCAGTCTGTTCTAGTTAGAGGAGCAGAGGACCTGACAGTATTTCCCAGGGTGAAAGATTGGGGATCACCAGACTACACTAAAAGATTCCTTTTCCTACTGCAAAACCTCCTGGCATACAGGTACATTTTCATGTTTCCAATTCCTGAGCTTGACAACCCTGAACACACATGAGAGGGAGGTTCCCACTAGCCAACATACAGCAGTCTGTAGGCACATCCACTTCCCTTCTCCAATCTGGCTGTGCTGCCTAGCTAAAAATGCCTTCTCACTCCTTGTCTCTCAGCTAACCACAGGGATTAGGAGAAGAAAATACACATCTTAAGGGCTGGCAGAAAGGGAGGCAGCTGCCTGATCTCTGTCTCAAGAAGGATCTATTTTTGGCATGACTGAATCCTTTCTCCTCCATGGGGAATGCGTGCCTTGCCGACACCGCATTGCTGTGCAGGACAGTCTGTATCCGAGATGGATTTCAGTCCACCTCTTCTCTTTTAACTGTGCTGTGGTTTGCTTCTGGTCCAGTGGAGTCCAGCCCTACAGAGATGGAAATAGGATTGACAGAAAATCAATGGCTGGCAGGAAACGTTGCATTCTTCTTTTTGCATTGAGGCACCTGCACTTCTTTCAACAGATCCCTTCCTGGACACATTTCTCCTTGGATGCACCTGGATACAGGAAACAGGGCAGAGTTTTCCCTGATGTAGCTTACTGGGATCTACAGAGTTAAACTACCATGAAATCTGGATCATCTACTTCAGATTAGAGACTGCTTCTTTGTAAGAAGCTTTGTAAGAAGCCAATATGCCAGTGTCATGTAAGTGTTTTAGTATATGACATAAAACTCACAAAAAGAAAAGTGAAGTGTTTGGTCAGCTGGCATAAGCATCCCTGAAAAGGGGAATAGTTTGGCAGAAAGTTTCTTCCCTGTTGACTCTGGGGACAGGGAACCTCCTCCTTCCCATTTCAGTGGAATAGCTCTATAGATGCCATTTCTTTGTGTCAAGGAATGCCATGATTCTTTCTGGTGATAGGAAAACTGCCAGATTCACACCTTCAAGATAATGATGCTAGTTCTTCTAGTGAATGGGGTCACAAGCTCCTACCCCTCAACCTTCAGGATGCCTATTTTCCCACAGCTGTTATGGCCCCATATTGAAAACAGCTTCAGTCAGGGTGGGCGAGAACCACTATTAGAAACGGATACTGCTGGCTGGTGGTCCTACCATCCAGATTCTCCTCCAAGGATCAAGCAGAGACTAGCTTCAGTGAACTGGATATTCCAATATTTGAGATAGTGAAGCTAAGTCCCTGAAATAGATGGCAAATGTTTTGGTCTCTAAGACAGCATATGTATTCTTGCCTCCATGGACATTATATTGAACCTACAGGTATCTCACCCTGTTTGTATGCAAAGCATGGAGTTTTCTGAGGGAATGTAGAGGTGCCTGTGCACTTTAGTTGCTTTGCTTTAATGTCACAAAGGGTCTTTAACTGGAAGTCCACGTATGATTTAGTTAATTCAGTTAGCAGTACTGGTAAATATGGCAGTAAGACTTGAAGTCTTTGTGATTCTGCAATTGCTAGGGCCCATTTAACATGAAGTGTTTTCTATGTTAAGAATAGTGTGCAACTGGGTACTGGTTAGGCAAAAACCAGAGGTCAATACTGGGTCCAATAATGCAAAGGAAGTGCTAAGCCCTGCACCTGGGGAGGAACAAGCCCATGCACCAGTATACGCTGGAAAGCAGCTTTACCAAAAAGGATCTTGGAGTCCTGGAGGACGCCAAGTTGAACATGAACCAGCAATGTGCCCTTGCTGCAAAGAAGGTGAACAGTGTCCTGGGCTATATTAGGAGTATTGCCAGGAGGTTGAGGGAGGTGACGCAGCAAGATGAGGCCACACCTGGAGTGCTGTGTCCAGTTCTGGGCTCCGCAGTATAACAGAGATATAGAGCTACTGGAGAGAGTGCAGCAAAGGGCCACTAAGATGACTGAGGGACTGGACCACCTCTCCTATGAGGAAGGGCTGAGAGAGCCAGGACTGTTCAGCGTGGAGAAGAAAAGGCTCAGGGGGATCTCATCAATGTATATCAATACCTGAGGGGAAGGTGTATAGAGGTCGGAGCCAGGCTCTTTTCAGTGGTGCCCAGTGACAAGACAAGAAGCAATGGGCACAAACTGGCACACAGGAGGTTCCCTCTGAACATCAGGAAACACTTTTTCACTGTGAGGGTGACTGAGCACTGGCACAGGTTTCCTGGAGCTGTTGTGAAGACTCCATCCTTGGATATACTCAAAAGCCATCTGGATAAAAGCCTCTCCTTCATTGCTATGTCCTGCTTCACAACCATCTTCTGAGATTTGGACCACTTTCAAAAAGACTTTAGGTTTCTAACACTGGCTTATGGGGACCTACTGACAATAAGTTCAATCCCCAAAGCACTGCTGAGTGACTGTCCACACCTGGGGACACCTCAACTCACTGGCTGCTTCCCTTTCAAACTAGACCTTCCCTTGGCTGACTGCATGCCCAGAGCTGCCTGGCCGTGTGCCTCATCCCTGCTTGTTGTTATACAGCTGGGTGCACATCCTAGACAACAGAACAGCAAAAACCCAGAAGAGCTCTACTGAGAAGACTGGCTTTGTTATTGACCACTGGGAAGTCAAAGATTTTCAGTCCCCAACCTGAGGGGAGAAAACCCCCAGCTTTCATGCCCTGGGAGAGGCCTCAGCAATTCCTTGCTCTTCTTGCGTGGTCTTCTAAACCCCAGGCTTCGAGCTGCTGAGACCTTTCTGTGCCCTCCTCTGTCAGGACTGATAGCCACTGGGCTGCTGGACACCACACAGCACACCAGGGACTCAGCTGCAAGAGCCCCTCAGAGCAATGCCTGGTGGCCCCGTGCTGGGGAGCACAGTTGCACTCTGGGTCCTGCTGGATGGAGGTGTCCCTGCCAGCACCCTTTGGTGCCTGCTCCCCAGGCACCACACAACTTTGCCCATGTATTATCCACTGAGCTCTTTTAATGACCAAAATGCCAATGACCAGGGGAAGAATGTGTTTAAATCTGACAGGATTTAAAGCAGCTCACATGACGGTGCCCTCTTCCTAAAACTAGATCAGTCTCTCTCCAGCACTACCAGCAAATCCCTCTTCTCCCCACTCTATCAGCATTGTACAGGCATGCCTGCCACCCCCAATGCTCTGGTAAAGGTATCACTGTGTTTTTTTGAACTGTGCAAATGTGTACGTGTGCAAGATATTTGTGATGAAATGGAAGTGCTGGACTGAGGATGTATCAGGTGCAGAGCATCTGGGACTGCATGCTGAGGTGATGTGTTTGTGCATATGTCCAATTATTTGTATAGGTATGGCTGACTAGAGTATTTTTCTATCAGTTGTAGGTAGGAAAAAAACTGTGGGGGCCATTTCTAGATCAGAGTTATCTTTCCTAGGGTTATAGGCATGGGAACACCTGTATAAGCTAAGAAGTTGCCAGCAAAAGAAGGGAGCACGTCTTGCTCACTGGCACTGACCTGCAGATCAGAAGTCTGAGCAGGTATAACACCTCCCATAGAACAAGGTGGTGCACAGGGTCACAACATCATTTCTTGGAGAATCTCCCACTTATTTGCAATCTGAAGTGCGTATAGATAGGCACACATGCACATGCATCTGTGTGTGTGTGCACACACTCTTCCTGATATTCCTGAAGCTGCCTTCACATCTCTGTCAGAGGCACCAGCTTAAAAGCCCAGGCAGAACCCACCCACTCATGCCTCTCACTGCTGCGGTGTTTGGCTGACCATCCTGCTGTGCCTGTAACCCTTGCGAACTGTTATACATTTGCACTTCTGCTTTCAGGATTTTACCATCACAACTGCCAAAATCTTTTAATAATGCTAAGTTACCTTTTAACATCCTGTTTTATCTATTGTACAGCTGGGATATCTGTGGTGCAGACATACCAAGCAATCCACCCTGGGTCATACAGTGAGTCGGTGGGAAAGCCAGCAATAGAATCCATAAGTCCTTCATCCAAGTTCTCTAAGTGCCTTGACTAGTCCAGATTCCCTCCTTAACACCCTTGTCGGATTGTTAATAGGAGATGTATTCATATAGTCAGTAAGACATCAAGATTTTCTAATTATATCTAGTCATGTCAAATGACAATTATGCCCTTAGTTCAGTTTGCCAGACAATACTTTACCAAAGAAGGTTTGCCAAAAATTTTTTGACCGAAGGAAGAGTAGGCATCTGTAGCATCTGCAGACTCGATCGTATAAAACGTCCCTGCGACAAGTCTGCCTGTCTCCGCAGAAAGCTTGAAGGTAAGTGTATGGGGTCCACAGGCTTGCAGGAAGGGGATGGTGCCCTTATGTGCCACAACATTCCTGCTGCCTCCAGTGCTCATTTCCAGGAGGGGACTCAATTTCTCAGCTCAGGTTTTAAATCTGCTTTCAAGGCACTTGCACATTTTCACTCTGAATTTCTGTGCAGCAGCAAGTAGGGAGTTGCCATTTGTGTTTTACAGTACTGACCAGCTGCCAGCCTGCAAGCCACCCCTCTGGTGTCACAAGAGGTAAGAACCTGATTTATTAATTCTTACAGGGCAGAGAAAGATCCTTTTGGGTGGGTTTTCTGGAAGGGTCGCTGTTTCACCCTATATTCAAACCTAGTATGATCACAGTAGATGGTGGTGGGGTGCCCAAGGTTTTCAAGTGGCTGTGTTTGAAGTGTCTGACCACTGACGGCAGACCAGAAAATCCCCATGGGGAAATTTTTCACTTCTGCTTTTAACTGACCTAACAGGGTCAAGGCCTGCTGGCTTCCCATCTTTGCTACAGCAGTGGTAGAACCAGACTAAGATGAGCACAGCACAGTGCAAAATTCTGCATTCTACCTGAGAATGTATGAATTAATAAATCATCTGAGCATACAGACCTTCTAACCACCTTTGTAAAATGCCAGAGCTCTCTTAGATACCCATTTCCTTTCTCCAGACAAAAAAATATTTATTACCTAATGAATAAAGAGGGAATAAATTTTACTAATGTAGCAAGAGAATTTTCAAGTGCAGTTAGCTAAATTTAGCTACCTACATGTTTAATAAAGCATCTGAAGAAATACTCCTTTTTTAAAGTTTTGAGAACTCACCTGTTCCTAGATTTTTGTCAGTATGTATTTATTTGGGATCTTAATACAGGCTTGGCAATTCCAATTTCAACGTTTGAATTTTATTTCACCCAAGTCAGAACTTTGGGACTGAAATTATTTAGATATTGTACTGAAGAATGACAAATGCATACAACTAATTAAATTATGGCAGAATATTAAAAGGTCACAAAGCCTGCCCTTTTCTTTCAGTTGACAACTTCATTAGCAAAATTCATTAATTTCCCATTGTCTTTCTGTTACCATTATATTTAATAGGTAAATGTCCCACAGGTTCAATGTTTTCCAAGACTGTAGGTTGCCTAAACTACAGTTTTTCAGAAATGTCACTTCACTGTTCATCCTTTTAACAAAATGTCCTAACTGTATTTCCACAGTGATGTCTTAGTGAAACTTGCTCAGCAAATTCACTCTTATCTTACAGACACAGTATTCTTAAAGCACCAAACCCACAGTTCTGAAAGGTAATTAAAAGTTGCTTTCCTAAATGTTTGAAGACCTAGACTACATAAACGGAAACCTCTTATTTTCTAAGTTGACCTAAAAATTGTCTCTGGTTAGCTCATGATAGATATTCCAAGTACTCAGAGTATGAAGAGAGACTGAGGCACAGGATATAAAATTTTTCCCAATCTTACAGAATGACGTAAATAATCAGTGCTATATTGTTCCTCCCGATTAGAGTCCTCTGCTTGACATACCTCCCGTAAAGTGCAGACATGGCCTCTGCAGACTCTGAGATGGCTGTCTTTGGGGAGGCGGCTCCATACCTCCGAAAGTCAGAGAAGGAAAGAATTGCAGCCCAGAACAAGCCTTTTGATGCCAAGACATCCGTCTTTGTGGCCCATCCTAAAGAATCCTTTGTGAAAGGGACAATCCAGAGCAGGGAATCAGGGAAGGTCACTGTCAAGACTGAAGCTGGAGAAGTGAGTGAAAAACAAGGCTGAAGGACACCATTTGAATCCCATTCTGAGCTTTCAGCCTACATGTGTGGATCTTTCGTTTCCTTGGCAGACCCTGACCGTGAAGGAAGATCAGGTCTTCGCCATGAACCCTCCAAAGTACGATAAAATCGAGGACATGGCCATGATGACCCACCTCCATGAACCCGCTGTGCTGTACAACCTCAAAGAGCGTTATGCAGCCTGGATGATCTACGTAAGTACCAGCAGCAGTCTTCCTTTGGGCAGCTAGGAGGAACTGCTCTGTCAGGTTAAGTGGAAGCCAACGTGCTGTCTCCCTTCCTTGCAGACCTACTCGGGTCTCTTCTGTGTCACTGTCAACCCCTACAAGTGGCTGCCGGTGTACAACCCGGAGGTGGTGTTGGCCTACCGAGGCAAGAAGCGCCAGGAGGCCCCTCCACACATCTTCTCCATCTCTGACAATGCCTATCAGTTCATGCTGACTGGTGAGTGCCTGACCTCCCTCACAGCAATCTAAACCAAAAAGGAGCATGTGACAAGCTGGCTAAAAACACCACAGAGATCTTTGACTGAGAACTTGATTGAGTTATGCAGGAATTAATTTCAAGTGAAAATGACCCAGAAGCATGCATGGACTCAGCACTGTGTATTATTTGCACTTTATTGTATGAAATTCTATGCTCTCCCACTGCAGAAATAGTACGTTACTCAGTTTGCTACTTTTTTTCACTGATAGGAAAGAAAAAGTTATTATTCCATGTAAGCCACTATTTTAAACACAGGTAGGCAGTTTGATTAGATTTCTTGATGAGAATTTTTTGAAGGGCAAGTGAATGCACAGCTTGTCTCAGGACCACATGTATCCATTTGGGCTTATACTTACTACTGTTAAGATCTGGAAGGGAATTTGGTACTCTTGGACTTTCTCAAGAAGCCCCAACTTACATTTACAGCTTTACTTCTCATTCAGCTCAGTGTTACCCAGGTCAACTGCTAACACTATCTTTCATTCTGCCTCTTTCACAGATCGTGAGAACCAGTCGATCCTGATCACGTATGTACGCTCCCTGCTTGGGTCGCTGTGGGGCTGCTGGTTGCCAGGGGACCTCCCGCCTGACCACAAGCTCTCTGCTTCTCTCTTTGATTTGACAGTGGAGAATCTGGTGCAGGGAAGACTGTGAACACAAAGCGTGTCATCCAGTACTTTGCAACAATTGCAGCAAGTGGAGATAAGAAGAAGGAGGAGCAGCAGTCAGGCAAAATGCAGGTAGATTAATAGATACTGGCTTGAATCAATGGTTTTCTCTGTTCCTGACATGATTTATGGAAATGATAACCAGGAATAATTATCCTGCAGGGAACACTTGAGGATCAAATCATCAGCGCTAACCCACTGCTGGAGGCCTTTGGAAACGCCAAGACTGTGAGGAATGACAACTCCTCACGCTTTGTAAGTTGTTGCTTTAGACAAAATCTCTCCTCATTATAACAGTAGTGATGGCTCACATAAGGAGATGGCAATGAAATGCCTCTAGGCTGAAATGCTGCTTGTTCTCCTTAACAGGGCAAATTCATCAGAATCCACTTTGGAGCCACAGGCAAACTGGCTTCTGCTGACATTGAAACTTGTAAGAGACTCTCCTGGCCTGATCACATTCCTTCTCACCCTCCCTGGTACTTGTGCTAACTCTGTCCTACTGTCCTTGCCAGATCTGCTGGAGAAGTCCAGAGTCACTTTCCAGCTCAAGGCAGAAAGAAGCTACCACATATTTTATCAGATCACCTCCAACAAGAAGCCAGAACTAATTGGTAAGAGGCATCACTGAGCTTTCTGGAGGAAGATCACTGAGCAACGTATAACTAACTACACTACAAAACCAATAAAATTTAACCCATGAACCCGTTTGTTTTCAGAAATGCTCCTCATCACCACCAACCCATATGACTACCCTTTTGTGAGTCAAGGTGAAATCACTGTTCCCAGCATTGATGACAAGGAGGAACTGATGGCTACAGATGTAAGTAACTTACAAAACAGGTCAACAGGCACAGGTCATACATTACATAACATGCAAATATTTCACTTTGCTGATTGTATTACCAGAGTGCCATTGACATCCTGGGCTTCACTGCTGATGAAAAGACTGCCATCTACAAGCTGACAGGGGCTGTCATGCACTACGGGAACTTGAAGTTTAAGCAGAAACCAAGAGAGGAGCAGGCAGAGCCAGATGGCACGGAAGGTATTATCAAACTCAGTAATTAACCTTTCTGTAAGCCACTATGGACGTGGAAGACAGCAAAAGTTGTTCTTTGTTGGATCCCAAGGAAAACAGTAAGCCAGAAAAAAACTGTCCCTTGTCCTCTTCTCAGACATGAAGTTCCCTTATCTCAGGATTTTTGTATCTTATGCTATGAACAATTAATAGTTTAAACTGTCCTTTATACACTTCCAGGCAGTCAGGAGTGATGGATGTCCTTTCTGTAACTTTATTAGTCATACCTTTGTTGGAATATGGCTTGCAGTTGTGAAACAGCCAAGTGGTTCAGCTCTAACAGGATGGGGGACCATGTTCCCATTCACCCACACCTGTCAGATGCTCAGGGAACTCTGGTGTGAGAGGTGTATTTGATTCCTCTCCTTTGTTGGCGCACAACCCGCGTCTCCAGCTCCCTGAGCAATGCCTCCTCTTACTGAATGCCTAGGCAAAAGGTAGGAAGTATCATAGGTAAAAGGATGAAACCCAGTGAGTTTTATTGAACATCAGAAACCAAAACTCAGAAAAGATCCTAGACTCTGGATCTGAAAGAGAACAGAGATATCCTCTCTGTGTTCCACCCTAAATATTGGGTGGTTTTGATCACCTGAATGTAGATCAGTACCTGACTGTTGTCACTGCACCTCCTGAGTTATGCATGTGCTACAAGTATTCAGACTGACAAGCTGCAGCTTTCAATTTTGTGTCAGGAGATTTTTGAAAACATCGTTACTTTCTACATGCTTCAGTGAAGATTTTAAAACATAAATTCTTTTAGAAAAGCTCAATATGCACAATGATGACTTTGATGTTACCAAGATTCCCTCTATGAGAGTCTATCAAAAGATTTCAAAGAACAGAAATCTGAATCTGCAGCCTCTAGAGAATACTCCAGGATTCAAAGTCTGTGTGACACTAAATTCTTCCTTCTTCCTCTGTCTTTTCAGTTGCTGACAAGGCTGCCTACCTTATGGGTCTGAATTCAGCTGACATGCTCAAGGCACTGTGCTACCCCCGAGTCAAGGTTGGGAATGAATATGTGACCAAGGGTCAAACTGCACAGCAGGTAAGAAACATGTGGTGACCTGGAACCATGTTTTGAATTAACATCCTTTTGCTTCTCCTCTGCTCTGTATGGTAACTCCAGGCATTTATTTTTCTTATAGGTGCACAATGCTGTAGGTGCCCTGGCAAAAGCTGTCTATGAGAGGATGTTCTTGTGGATGGTTGTTCGTATCAATCAACAGCTGGATACGAAGCAGCCCAGACAGTACTTCATTGGTGTCCTGGATATTGCTGGCTTTGAGATCTTTGATGTAAGTAACAAAGATTTGGTAAGAGCTATTTGGAAGTGACAACCGGATGTTATGATCACTCTGAGACACATTTTTAAAGAAGATGTAATAACATCACATAATTATTTGCAGCTATTTGTCTTTTTATGTCATGAAGTAAAAAATGACCTTTCAAAGGACTTGTTTTATTTCAAGATGTGCAAACTCAAAAGTACAGAATGGTCCAATCAGAAAAAGTCCTTGGTTTAAATGATCAAGGACAAGACAGTATAAAAACATGTATATCATGATAGGCCTAAGATTGGGTTTTTTCTCCCTGTAATTTGGTCTCAGATTATACAAGAAATATATTTTATCTTCACATTTTTATCAATGAAAAAAACTCCTTGTGGACAATTAATTTGATGCATTTCTCTGTTTGGTACGTAGACATAAAGCAGACTGAAGAAATGCATAGCTTTGATAGTGAAGCCAAGATAACTGCATTCCTTATTTTTGAAGGATGAGGTTTTGCAATTATTGCTGCATCTTGCAAATATGGGTCTGTCATTTTATTTCCAGTTTAACAGCTTTGAGCAGCTGTGCATCAACTTCACCAATGAGAAACTGCAACAGTTTTTCAACCACCACATGTTTGTGCTGGAGCAGGAAGAGTACAAGAAGGAAGGAATTGAATGGACATTCATTGACTTTGGGATGGACCTGGCTGCCTGCATTGAGCTCATTGAGAAGGTATCCTTCCTGTTCAAATGCATTACATGCGTGGAAATTCTGTATTTACTTGGTCTCATTTTTCAAAGGGATCTTTTATGTTCATGTCCAAATACTCAGCTTTTGTTATTCAAAATACCTTGCCCTGTAGTTTATTTTTTCTGTCAAGTGAGACATGAAGGAGATTTCACACAGCTATGTGGCAGCAAGTCTGTACTTATCTCTCTTCAAGTGCCAAAAGATTGTTAAACTCCCGATAAGAATGTTTTTCCAAAACAGCTAGAGTCAATTTCCAGGTCAGCGTGTCCTCCTCACCTTTCAGCTCTAACAGGCCTGTGCTTGTACAGCAGAATACCTATATCTTTGTAAAATTAACATAGAAGATGGACATACATAACTGTCAGCACACAGTTGCACTTACGTGTGCATCCTTTGACAGACAACGAGAAGGCAGTCACACTGCACATGAGATTAAAAGTTCAGTGGCTGGCAGGATGATAAGTAGAATCACAGAATCACAGAACTGCTGAGGTTTGAAGGCGGCTCTAGAGATCATTTAGTCCAACCCCCTTGGTCAAGGCAGAGTCAGCTAGAGCAGGTAGCTCAGGATCATGTCCAGTTGGGTTTTGAATATCTCCAAGGGCAGAGACTCCACAAATACTCTGGGCAACCTGTTCCAACTTTTGACCACCCTCACAGTAAAGAAGCTTTTCTCTGCTGTTTAAGTGGAGTTTCGTGTATTTAATTTCATGCCTGTTCCATCTTGTCCTGTCACTGGACAGCACTGAGAAACCTCTAGTTCTGTCTTCTTTATCTCCTCCCATTAGGCATTTATACACATTGATAAGATGCCCCGGAGCCTTCTGTTTTCCAGGCTGAATAGTCCCATCTCTCTCAGCTTCTCCTTGTATGTCATATTTTCCAGTCATTTAAATATCTTCGTGGCCTGTCACTGGGCTCACTCTACTATGTCCATGTTTCTCTTGTACTGGGGAGCCAAGAACTGGGACACAACACTCCAGATGTTTCTCAGCAGAGCTGAGTAGAGGGGAAGGATCACCTCCCTTGAGCTGCTGGCAACACCCTTAATGCAGCCCAGGAAGAGCTGGCTGCCTTTGCCGCAAGGGTGTGTTGTTGGCTCCTGTTCAATTTGTCGAAGACATCTGTGTGTCCTTTGAGTCACTCTGGATAAGAAGGTGGTGCTCTGATTTTATAAAGCATGTTCTCAACACAAACTAAATGAATTTCCATTAATCTTTATGATTCATTTGGTGTTAAAAAAATGTAGGTATCAATATGTTTAATCTCACTTTCTAGCAGAAAATACGGTTGAATAATAATCTTTTCTGATGTGTATCTCAGTCTGTGTTCCACTGCTTTGTCTAGGTGAAGGTCATTATTGCCCTGAAAACTAAATTACAATCTGTCTCCCTTGTGTGTTTCTTCCAGCCCATGGGTATCTTCTCCATCCTGGAAGAGGAGTGCATGTTCCCCAAGGCAACTGACACTTCTTTCAAGAACAAGCTCTACGACCAGCATCTGGGCAAGTCCGGCAACTTTCAGAAGCCCAAGCCTACCAAAGGGAAGGCTGAGGCCCACTTCGCCCTGATACACTATGCTGGCACAGTAGACTACAACATCACTGGCTGGCTTGAGAAGAACAAGGATCCCTTGAATGAAACTGTCATTGGGTTGTACCAGAAATCATCACTGAAAACATTGGCCTTACTCTTTGCCAACTATGGTGGAGCAGAAGCAGGTTGGTTCTCTGAATCTTGTGTTTTCACTGATGTACAGCTTACAAAAAAGAACCATAAAAGGCAAAAGCAAAAATCTAAAATGTGTTTTATTTATTTTCAATTTTGCAGAGGCTAGTGCTGGGAAGAAAGGTGGCAAGAAGAAGGGTTCTTCCTTCCAGACTGTCTCAGCTCTTTTCCGGGTACAGTAGAGATTTCACTATTTCTTCCTAAGATGAGGAGTAAACCCACCATTTAAAATGGGTATTATTTTCTTGGCTTAGTTGTGTTAAAAGACCCTGAAGTTCTTGGGCCATATTTTGCTAGGAATAAATCCACTGTAATCTATGCTCCATTCCACTGAATGCACAACTTTTCTTTTTGTCTACTT
>VYZW01027903.1:21639-45282 GCA_013401315.1 Balaeniceps rex | reverse complement strand
TAGACACCTCTTCAGTAATACAGTGTACGCAGCTTTTTTAGGACAAATTTCTGTATTCTTCCTCTACTGACTGCAAAGGAAATATAGGCAATTACTAGACATCTGAATTTTACACAGATTAAGTTAGGAGAGGTGAATTCCACACATACTGTTTAGGCATCTTCTTCATTAGGAGGTATGTATGTACAGTTCACTCTGAAGCACAGGCAAAGGATATTAAACTTGTTCTCTGAGCAGTTTATCTGCAAACAGAAACAAACGAAGCCTAAGACATGGCCACCACCATGAAAGACTATGTCTGAATATGCCAAGCCACTGCTGGATGATTTAGCAGACCACCAGCCGTTCCTGGAAAGGCTCTACATGGTCTGCCACCAAACTTTCTGCAAGGCTGCCTGTTTAACAGCTGCATAAAAAGGAGACAGGCAGATTAACCACTATGCCTATGACTGTACAGCGTAGACAAGCTCAATTCATGATTCTCCTTACATTAGAACACAGCAAACCAGCCAAGCTCTGAACAGAACATGGAATTATTAGGTTTCTTGTTGTTTCTTTTTATGGTGTGCTCATCTTTTTAAATATTGGACCCTTTTAAATTCTCACTACTTTTAAAGTTTATTTGTTTGGGACATAATTATGTCTGTGTGGCTGCATAGCTGTAATGATCAGCAACTTTGACTATCTTACAAAGATCACCAACATGTCTTATAAACATCCAACAAAAGCACATTTTAATGTCTTCCAGGAGAGATGCAACTATCACTATATCATTTCTTTTACTGAATGAATTCACTAAGCATTTTGATATTAGCATTAGTCTGATAAGATCACAATTGATATATTCTAACATATCTTCTGTGGTTGCAAAAGCTTAAAAAATTCTATTTGAGACCACACTATATTTAATGTTGTTTTGTTGTAATCTGAAAAATTCACATGCCTATTAGGATTCAAATACAAGCAAAACAGGAAGTGATGCGGATGCCTCTAAACAGACGGGTAACTTCTAGAAGAAAAGGAAGAATTGGTACTCTGGTTTACCCACTATATGATGTCCGTGTGATTAAGCTACAATTCATCTTCAGGAATATGAGTACAGCTTTTAGTTTCATGGCTGTAACTGCTGTTGCTTTTGGAGATGTTCCCTCAGATCAAATAGTTCTCTACACAGCTACTGGAGATGAATCTCTCAGAGGACAGACACAAGCAGTTGTTGTGTATAAATTAAAGATCATAAGATAATTCAAGTTGAAAAGACCTCAGGTCTTCCCTAGTCCAACCTCGTGCTCAAAGTAATGTCGCTTCTGAGGTCAGACCACATTGCTCAGAACTTTATCAGGTCTTGAAAACCTGCAAGGATGGAGACTACACAACCTCTCTGAGCAATCTTTTCCACTGCTTTACTTTCCTCATAGTGAAAAAGTTTCTCCTTATATCCAGTCCAAACCTCTCTTCTTTCAGTTTATACCTTTGCTCTTATGCTCACACCATGCACTGCCGGGAATAGCTTGGCTCTGTCTTCTCAATAACCTCCTTTGCAGGTGTTGGGGGGCTGCTGTTAGGTCATCATGAGGCCTTCTTTTCCCCAGGCTAGTTCCCTCAGCCTCTCCTCGTAGTGCAAGTGCTCTAGTCCCTCAGACGTGACAATCTCGGTGGCCCTCTGCTGAACTTGCTCCATTTTATCAAGGTCCTTCTTATACAAAGAAGTTACTGTATATGTTCTGTTCATGCTTCCAAATGTAACATTTGAAATGCTTCAATCTTCTGTTTGAGTCCTGAAGTATTTTGTTCAATCCGCTAGTATCTCCAGGAAGAAGTAATTGCATTCTTTATTGGTTTTATGTGCTACTACTTCCAACCATGTAAGTCAAAGAAAACACAGCCTAGAGAAGGGGCTGGGCAGGGGGGGACACACGACACCACAGACACAAATACCACTCTAAGAATCCAGTTTTAAGGGGGTAAAGTCACATTAAGGAAGCCTAACTGACTACATCATTCCATGATGTACAGTGGGTTTCTCCCAGTGATGCTTCTACCACACACACACACAAAAAAAAATTAAAAATGCTTATAGTAAAAAAAAAAACAGCAACTTTTTACACTATTACAAAGCCTTAAATGGAAGCATTTTTAACATTTTCCATACATAGAATCATAGAATGCTTTGTGTTGGAAGGGACCTTTAGAGGTCATCTAGTCTTACATTGAATCTTAATCACCTACCTGTAATAATGCAAAATGCTTCAAAAATTAGGTATTGCATTTCAAAATCATCACAACTTACGAAATACAAAGAAAACAATACTTTAGCAGTTCTGGAAAGTTGAACACATCTCTGCAAATGAGGAGACAGGAACACGTCTTCTCAGGGAACAGCTCACTCTTTAGGAGCAAATAATTAGTAAATCTTGTGTTAGATCTGGTTGGCTAGTTGTTGCTAATCTATATTCCCAGAAAAGCCCTTCAGTATTTTTGTGTAACAACTATCATACCTAGTGTTCAGATAGTAAATATTCTCTCCTGATAATGCTTTACCTCCCACTGCTCTACTGATGGCCTTTCTCCCTTGATCTTGTAAATCAATACAGGTCCCTGCCATTCTGATTCTAACCAACAGCATTAAATAAACTTCATATAGATCATCTAAACATTTTGATTCCCAAGACTATTCTACCAAAAGTAAAAGGAACATATGCTAGTATCCACAAGACAAAGAAAAGCAAACACTAATATATATAAAAATTTGAAAATCTGTTTGTAATTTTTACTCCTGGAATCCCCTCTCCCTTGTCTGATCTTTCATTCATCAATACATTTTTACTCAAGTATCACCCTTATGAGTCTCTTGATTCACAGCCTTTTGAAAGGAGTGTGATCTTTGCCTCAGAGAACTGCTAGCCAATGATGCAAAAACTCACAGATTTTCTACCAATTTATTTTTCTTGAATTTTATTACATCAAAGCTAAATGTCAGTATATATTATAGTGTTTCACATCTTACAGTCTCACTTTATTCTTCCTTCATTTATATATTTCCAAGTGTATTCCATATGGGATTTTTTTAGGAATGAGCCTTAAATGATTATCTGATCTCATCAAATTCAGAGTCACTTCAATAAAATTGACAAGTACCTTTATTTTTAACTTAATACAGCTGATTTCATTAACTGAACACACACACTTTATCTGGGTGCGGAAAAGAGCATAATCCTCACTTTTTTCTGTGTCTTTCTCCAGACAAATTGTAGTCACTAAATCCACTCCAATGTCATTCAGTATTTTACATCCATGTCTAAAAGACAGAATCAGCATTGACTTCTTTTTACATTAGTAGATTTAAAAACACGTCCTTATAAATGCTAATAAAATATTCGTTCATAACCGAAGTAAACCTGAGCTTTATGTTCAGCCTTGCAAAACTACATATAAAGCTCCTTATGCTGCAATTTATAAACAAACCCAATAAAAGTTTGCTTTATATGACACAGCTGTGCTTGAGACCTTATGACTTAATTTTCATTTAAAGATAACTTCTTTCAAGATCTTCACATTTAAACCCCTTTAAATTGCTTAAAAACAATTTCCTAACATCGCTGGTGTTTGTTCCTAATCGATGACCTTTATCTAAGTCAAGTATTTAGTCAATGTATAGGCCAAACGTGGAACAGTAAAGTCAAAGAAACCTAAGCATGTTCAATGCTAAAAGAAACACAGAGGCAATACTCTCTGATGCAACTCAACATAAACTTCAATAAATGGTATATTTATTTTTCTTTGTATATTTAGGTTTTTCATCTAGAATACTGTCTCAGGACTAAACCCAGCAAATGAAGATAGAGAACCCTACCTGTATTAACATTAGCAGAGGAATATTCAACTTTAAACAAAAGGTTTGTGTTATTATTTTCCTTGTTAATTACAAAACTGTGGTGAATCTAAGCATCTACTAATCAAAATCATTAAGCACATCTTTGCTTTGTACAATGATATGAAGACCTAACTGTGCCAAAGAACAAAGAAGTCTTTCTAATTGTTCACAGATGTTGCTATAAATCTTTCAATCCAAGACAGAAACATCTCCTTCCATGAATATAGATTTTAGTTTTTCAATTCGTGACCATGCAATGAGCTTCAGGCTGAGGACCTTATATGCATGACAGTGCTCCTCAAGCAGAAAGTGGTATGTCAGCGTCTACATTTCCATATTCAACTAGAAGTTGAAAACAAATGTATTCGACTCTATAGTAGATACTCCTATGTGCTTAATATTCTTTTTTTTTTTCTCCCAAAAAATGAAACTTTAAGAATGAAAAACATCTTCAGAGGCAGAAACAGAGCAGAAATATTCACAGGGGACACAGAAGTGGTGAAGATCACAGAGGTATGTTCCCCTGTATCATGCTTTGAGGAGGTATATTCTATTTAAACGGCAAAAAAATCCAGTATCAAACCAACCCTCAAAAAAGCTTAATGTTCAGAGGATAAAAAATGTTGCAGCACTTTCTTCTTCAAAATGCCATTACTAAATTTGTTTCTATGTAATTTTATATATATTGTGTTGGTATATGTATCAACAGTAGACTTTAAAGTTTATAAATATGCAAGTATGTTGCTGAATTAATACTCCCTGCCCCTATACACAACCATGAACCAACAGAACCTGGTCCTCATGAGTGACATCAATTACCTGGACATTTGTTGAGAAAACACCACAAAGGCATGCAAATCGTCCATCAGGTTCCTGGAATGCATTGAGGACTGCTTCCTGCTACAGTTGCTGGGCATGCCAACTAAGAACAGTGTTTGCTAGATTTACTGCTCACAGAGAAGACTTACTTGACAACATAACTACCAATGGCAATCTCAGATACAGCAATCATAACACTGTGGAGTTTAAGCTCCTCTTGAGCACAGTGAAGACCAGTAGTAGAACAAAGACCTGGATTTCATAAGAGCCAACTTCAATATGCTCAGAGCACAGCTGTGAGGAATTCCATGGGAAGCATCCATGGAGGGCAAAGGAGCTTGCATATGCTGGGAGTTATTCAAGAACAACCTCCCGGAAACACAAGAACAGTCCATCCCCTACAAAGTAAAAGGAAGGCGGCAGAACAAAATACCACCCTGGCTTAACAATGAGTTTTTGGGTGTGCTTAAAAGCAAATAAAGAAGCATACCAGCTATGGAAAGATGGCCAAATACCCATCAAAGACTACAAGAACCTTGCTAGGGCATGCAGAGATGCAGTCAGGAAGGCTAAGGCTCAAATAGAACTGAAATTGGGCAAAGATGTCAGGAACAACAAGAAAGGGTTCTTCAGATACGTGACCAGTAAGCAGAAGCACACGAAAGACATAGGCCCATTGCTAAACAGTTTGCTGATGACACTAAACTGAGTGATAAGGTGGCATGTCAGAAGGGAAAGCCATGTTACAAACAGACCTGAATAGACTAGCAAGAACTGTATGCAGTTTAACAAAGACAACTGCAAAGACAATATAATCAAAGAGCCCAGTACAGGCTAGGACCTGTGTGGCTGGGGAGCAGCCTTGCTGAAAGGGACTCGGGGGCCCTGGCGGACAGCAGGCTGAACATGAGTCAGCTGGGAGCCACTGCAGCAACAAAGGAAAATTGGATCCTGGGCTGCATTCACATGGGCATTACTAACAGATATAGAGATGTGATCATCTCACTCTACTCAGCGTTTGTCAGGCCACACCTGGAGTACTCTGTCCAGTTACAGTCCCCACAATTCAAAAAAGACATGGACACACTGGAGAGGGTCCAAAGGAGCACCACAAAGATGATCAAAGGGCTGGAAAACCTGCCTTCTGAGGAAAGACTGAAGGAGCTATGTCTTTTCTCCCTGGAGAAGGGAAGGCTCAGGGGGACCTCATCACAATATTCCAGTACTTAAAGAGTAGCTACAAAGATGACGGAGGCTCTCTGTTCACAAGGAGCCACATGAGGAGGACAAAGGTCAATGGGTACATGGTACACTGGAAGAGGTTTCACCTTGATAAAGGAATTTTTTACAGTGACAACAATCACTGGAACAACCTCCCCAGGGACATGGTGGAGTTCTCATCACTGGAGATTTTCGGTGGAGTTCTCATCACTGGAGATTTTCAAGACAATCGGACAGGATGCAAGATAATTCCGTCTTGGCTCCCTTTCCCATGAAAGCTTGACAAGATGATCTTTCAAGGTCCCTTCCAACCTGGGCTGTTCTGTGATTCTATGAAATCCACCACTGGCCAAAAGGTGTCTATAGGTATGCCAGTTTTCTCCAAGGAATCTAGGACAGTCCAGTAAGGAAATTTTGTGGACATCAACTTCTAAATCAATCTAGCAACTTCCTGAAATAACTGGCCAGCAGCCCTCCAGCTGCCAGCTTGATGTTCTCTGGCTTCAATTCTAGACATACGCTACTGCAAAACTACCTGCTCAGGAAGACCTCCTACTTCCAGCATTCGTATTAACATGAATCACACTGTGTGAAGCACCCTAGGGACTATGACAGAAATGATGAGCACTGTAAGAAAAAAGGGGGTTTTATTCAGTTCGAAGATGAATAAATGAAAAAATATAGTTTCTTTTCAGCAACCTTGCAGACAAGAGTATTCCTTCAGATACAGAGTTATTTTTATTTGGATTCTAACTACAATCTTACTCAAACTTTGGAATTACATCAGAATAACTGTCCTGTATTTTAAGCAAATAGAAGGCTAAGAAATCCAAAATAGTCTAAAGCTAATATTGTTTATCTTTCATGCAAACAACATTGAGAACAATCATATCATCAGCCATACACAATTTGCAAAGTGGTATTTTCTGAACTATGTCATTTATCATGAAAAGACTGAAAAAGGATTGCCCCCTGTGCTCAGAAATACCTCGAAATTCTCAGGCTTCGCTCAAAATAAGAGAGTGAAGGAGTGTAACAAAGTAACTTACATAAAACCTTTTTTTTACATGAGCAACCTTTGAAGACCCATTTAAACAAATTATATACTTCTCGTTAAGTGCCAAAGTAGTCCAGTTGACTTCAATAGGACTACCAACAAGCTTTGTATTGCTTTTTCAGCAAGAAAGCACACTAAACATTTTGTCGAACTGAGGCCTCAATCAACAGCTCAATAAACAGATGGATTGAAGAATACGTCCATTGCTACATATGACAAAAAGAGATAAAATGAGATTTTGTTATTATAAACAATATTGAGAGAAATTACATGCACAGAAAATCCTTTATAAAATAATACTTTCCTAGTAGCATTTCACCACTAGGCTTGAATAAATGATTCTATAGCATCAAAATAAGGAATTTTTTTAAAAGTTTAGTATTTATTTCCAGGACAATACATAGCCTCTCATTATCTGAAATAGGATAGCCTTATCTCTGCTCTTAACATACTACACATATACTCAGGCCTTGGGAAATGGGAATATGAAGAGTATAAGAACTGTAGTATCTGAAATCTCTGTTTCACAGCATCATGATACTTAAATCTCTTTAATGCATTCAGTATGTTACTTTTTCACCTATTTCCTATGCTGAATGTGGCTTGGGACAGCAGAGGCCTCAGGTCCACAAAGAAAATATATAATAATTAAAGCATGTTAATTTTGTTTCCAGCCTGACATAAAGGTATTCACGTGCAGATTCAGGTTGATGCTTGAATTTTCCTAGGCACTGTTTCATAGCTCTGTATGTGTGCTTGTGGCAATTGTATTCCCACTAGACTGTTTAAGTGGAAAATATATTCACTGCTAAAATTCTAGTTAGAAGCTTGATTAAGCAGCCTAAATGCAGGCATATAGTACAATTTGAAATATTCAAGGATACATCAAACATCCACAGAAGGTGGGCAGACATGACTTTGGACTTATAGGAGACCTGTGGTCTTCTGGAGGGGCAGGTGGAGGCCAGGCACAATATCCTGTAGCATCTGGAAAGCACTAAAATTGACTCCATGATGTTCTGGACAGGAAATAGAGTTATCCCTTAGGAAAATGAATTTAAGCAATAACTATATATCTGATCTGGATGAAAGTCCTCACGAAGTCTACGTGCACTGTATGAACCCATTTAAAAATCAGAAGTAGTGTGGTGCAGCTTAAGGAGATAAGCAAAAAAAGATTTATAGGGAGAAGTAATATATTTTATTAGACAAACCTATATACAACTGGAAATGGAAAAAAAATGGAAAAACATTCATGCACATACCCCTTCAGGTCTTTAGCAGAGAGGATGGTATGCCCAGTAGCTTGTTTATTTCTACCAGCTATGTCAACTGGTCTAGTAATTAGTAAGTATTAATTAGTAACAGAAAGAAATAACACATTCTTGTTTTTCATAAATCAGAAGTATATAATGAATGAAGACAGACAGAGCTTACCAAACTACACCCAAATTAACCACCTGAATATTGAGAGACAAATATTTACATATTATTTTCACTCTTTTTCACTCCATTACAGTATGTAGTACTTAATACTCCATTAAAAAAAAAAATCAACTCTTCCATTCATTTGTATTACCATATCTAAGCCTGGCATGCATGTAGCATACTAAAGGTTAGCCAAATTACACACATATACTGATTTCCAAAGGACCAGGATTTTACCCAGAACATACTTTTAAACCTCAATATTGAGTTGAGTACATACCAGCCCTAACAGACAGTGCCACTGTGAAGCTGATGAACACACAATAAGAGTTAAATTGATGGTTCCTTCTCTCCACAAATTGAATAATTTACATTGCTGCTTAACCTAGCATGGCTACGCTGTCACCATTCCACATCCTACAACTGTAGCCACAATAATTGCTGGAGTCGTTCATTCCTGCAAATAAGTCTGCTGATTCACAGCTTTAATTGATTATGCTGCTCCTAAAGACAGCATTCTTTAACCATAACAGCAAAGAAACAGAATAAAAGTAATCTTGCTTTTTGTTCACTTTTCCTGAAAAGTTACAATAAATACAGTGTATAAATAAACTATTAAAACTAAATTTCAGAATGCATATCTTAAGAAAACTATCTTCTTTGACAGATTATGGTATACTGGGTTACAGTCCTCAGATTTTAAATTTCATACAGTGCAGACACTTGCATATTTCCTGAGTAAAGGCACTTAAGTTCCTATTTCAAAAAAGCAACCTACGTTTCAGCTAGTTTTCCAGACTGCATAGGAGCTTTTGCATGTTGCACAAGCTCTGCCATTCTCCCTACTTGCTGTTACACTAAGTTCCCTCTATTACTTCATAAAGATGTAGCAGAAGAGTTCTAACATGAAAGCATTATATAAATCCATGTTAATCTTACTATATTTATAAATATATGCATACATCCTCAAACCACATCTGGAAGAATTCTACCAAATCTTCCACAGGAGAGAAGCTGCAATTTCTGCTAAATGTTATACAACACTGGGGCATATCTTTCCTTCGGAATAGGATCATAAGTTTCTGATAGATCCTGTCTCCTAAAATACCAAGAAAGACTACATACAGGAGTCAAATATTTAATAATGCAATTAATTCTCAGAATAGCTGACATATCATTTCTGAAACATCTTACAGCATGAAATCCTGCATAGTCCCTAAACTCATGAAGTTAACTGTCCGCAGGGGAGATTCCTAGCTTGTAATGCAGTAATAAGTAATTGTTTAGTATTTCCTTTGAAGTACACATTTGCTGCCACACTGTTTTACTAAACACATCTCATCAGCAAATCCAGAAAATTCCTTTCACTAAAGGGATAATTATAAAGCTGTCTACATAACAAGCTATACTCTTTGAAGCTCTAAATCAGAATCTGAGGACGTATTTCTACAATGAATATTTCTTTTTATTTTTATGGATCTTTTCACCCTCAGGAACCTTAACAGCACCTTTTTCTTATCAAATCCTTCTGTCCAGTCACAGTGCCTGCTAGCAGTTACTAAACTACTATTTAACTAGCTATCTCAAATATAACTGTTATTTCTGTATTGTTAGGTAGAGATAAGACATTGCAGTTTCACAAATATCCTTTTACTGTTAATACAATTAAATGACTAATTTGTAACAAGTTATTCAACAAATTGGAAGTCTTCTATAAAATAACTTCATTGCTAAATTAAAGAGATTACTTTCAAATCAAGAACGTAACCAAGTATGAAATAATTCATTAATTTTAAAAAAATCAAAGCATACTCTAAGGAATTAGCAGGCTGTAAAGCAGTTGTAGATTCTGTTAACACCGCTAGATAAGCACCTAAATGTCATTAAAGCACTAATTGAACAAACTTAAAAATACTATACTTGCAATGAATGTATTCTTTTTTACCTCTAAGTGACTATAAAAGCCTATTCGCCTAAAGGAAAACAAAACTAAATTTTAGAACTTTCTATCTCAGTGCATAATTTGTACCCAGTGTAATAACCTCACTTTCTATATCAGTTTGATAATGATATTGAAAATCCTGACATCAAGGATGAATAGAGTAAGTCAAACTCCATAAGTGTGCTGAAAGAAAATCCTGGATGACACCATAATTTTTTCGCTTCCTTTGGGAGGAAAGCAAAGCAGTGAATTTTGGAGAACACTGCACAAGAAACTAAGAAATTGAGGTACAGAACAAAACTAGATTAAAAAATAAACTGAACTAAATATACAAAATACTAATATTGCTAATAGACTATATTTCCAGTCTTGCATCTCCCCGATTTCTTGAGTCAGTAATTAAGAGCTTAATTTTAACACTGTTTGGTTAAAATCTAATCTCTTCCTTTATCACTGCTGTATTTTTTTTTATTTACACTTTTTCTTGCCTCATGCTGCTCACCTAAACCTTGATTAAAATGGATCAGAGACACCTAGATTCAAACTCTTGTGTTAATTTCTTTTTTTTGAGTAGGGTATTGAACCAGGGAAATATATACTTGTCTTTCATAGCAGTAGAAGAGTGTCCTCAATATTATTCATGTCCCATTATCTGACATGGGAGTTATTTATCTTTCTCATGAAAAACATCATTAAGCCTTGGTTGTATCATGATAAAAAACTGAATCACTTTTTTAATTCTAGATTTTTAAGTTTCAGATGGCTCTTAAGCTACAAGTGCCATGATTTCAATGCCTTCCCTAACCCTCTTAATCTCTTCCAATGTTGTTTATAATGGGAAAAAAGTATGCTTTCCAACTGTATTAGCTTAACCAAATTAGTTTAACATGATTAAGAAAAGCTTTACCAAAAGTAAGCCAAAGGGCTCTGATGATTATCAGGCTCTTTCACCTCATTACAGCTGGCCATTTAACATGGCCTTCATGCGTTGGTCCTATTCATTACAGGGTTTTAGGATTTTTCAAACAAATTGATTTAATGCAACTGAAAATACACCATTGTTGTTCATCCATACTCAGCCTTCCACCATTCTTTTCTTTAGCAATTCTTTGTCTTACCATTTGATTCAACAAAACTCCTGAGAATATTAAACTAGCATAACCACAAAGCTAAGAAGGTAAACATTCAGATAAACTAGACTTCACAGGACAGTCACAAGGTTTGGACATTGAGAGGTCACTTAGTGGAAGTTTTCTTACAATCAGGGGAAACAGAGAACAAACAAAGAATATAATATATAAATGTGTCTCTCAAGTCTTTGGGTGTGCAAATATGGAGAGCTAATTAGGGGAAAATACCTACACGCTTATGAATTCAATATCATTCTCTCTTTCATTTCCATTCTCAAATTCCAAAGCAATTATAACTTAAGCATTTTTACTGTATCCCTCAAAATGGCTAGTTTCAAAATGAATTTCCTAGACTGAATGCATTTGTATATTCTTTTGATTAAGGACAATGTATGAAGGTATTAACATATTTCCTGTTGCATCTTTTTCACAGCTATGCATTTAAAGAAAATATCCTTGGATCTATTCTCCTTATCCAAGGAAGTCTGTACACCAGCTTTCAAAAATTTCAAATCTTTATTCATAAAATTTAATCTTTCTTTTTTTGAATCAGATGAAAATCTCATTCACAGAAATGAACCATAAGTCCATCCTGGGTATGCAACAAATCTCTACATTTTTTCCCTCAGTATTTAATATCACTCTAAATCAACTAGTTTTTACTTGCTGAGAAATATTATGTTTCATGGTGGAGAGCACCTAAGTTTGAAAAGCACACTATGTCCAGAAAAGAAAGGAGAAACCAAAAAAAAAAAGTAAAAAAATAAACAAAAGAATTAAAAGTGGAAAGAGAAAGCTCACAACTAAATAACGCTCCGTTCTGCTATGCAGCCTACAAAACGTATCAGACCCAAGCTATGATTTTTCTGAGGAAATGCTTTAATATTGACCTTAGCTATAGCATTCATCAAGTACCACAGTGCTTCCCTGCACCTGCCATATACAGCTACTAAAGTGAACATTAAAGAATAGAATTAATAGTCAGAATAGAAAAAAGTACACTCTTTTCTACATAAGATGAAAGCAGATAGCTAAATCGGATGACAGGAAAAAGCAATTAGTAAGGAAAACTTTACGTTAATGAAGCAGCAGAGCTTGTTAGGTCATCTTAATTATGTATGCTAAGTTCTGACTTAAGGCACAGAAAACTGTAGAAGATTAATAGTTGTAGAGTAAAAGAATTCTGAACTCATAACACTATATTCATGCTCTACTTTGCTTGGTCTGAAACATGGTTGTCATATATAAATGTAGGAGTGCATTTATGCTCAGGGCTTTCAGCCCCCCCAACCCTGTGTGCTACTGGTACAGACTCAAAAATAGTAAGTCAAGTATACAAAAGCAAAGTTTCTCGAAAATAGTATGTTACTGCTCTGTTTTCCAGAATATCTTTCTGTTAATACAGTACAGATGACAATACTGTTAGAATTTAACAAAGATATTCAGTCATCATAATTAAGTAGTTTTTCTATCTTGCAGGAAAATCCAAAATTCAGTTTTTTGCTCCAGGCTAAATCAGGATGAACCCTTTCAAATCTAAACTTTTACAAAATAAAAGCTAAAGTTACACAAATTAAATATTTTTTATTTCATTCTGTTTTTTTTTAACTGACATTATAAATTCATTTTCCAAGAAGAAATCTTATTCTGGCTGAAAAATAATGTGTTTTTTTTAATGCCAAGTCATTTTGCTCAAATTTCACAATTTAGAATAAAGTTATTGAAAAATAGAAGTAATTAATGTCATATATCAGAGAATTGTTTAAAGATCCTCAATCTAGTTAGAAGTTGTTTAGTAACATCATAACATAAGGCTCCATTTCAGACTAGTTTCAGTCTGTATTGTAGTCTGCAATGTTGCAATACTTTCAAGGCAGATTGCCTCAACATCACCACAGATTTGCATACCTGAATCTATCATACATTTTGTATACAAAAAACCCATTCATTTTGGTGACATACAACTCCAAATATTTATCTTGGAGAAAACCTCAAGACTTTCAGTGATGCTATTCAACCTCTTTTGATTTGAATGCTGTTCACATATTACAATTAACTAATCTCTGGGACAGAAATGTGCATGGAAAAAATATTCTGCAGATGTCTTTATTTTACTTTTATGCACCAGCTTTTATAACCCTGTAAAAGATGCCTAGGCAAATAAACATTCTAGCAGAATGATTAAGCCATAAATAAACCCCTGGTAATCCAGTCTGGCAGCTGACCAAACCAATACCTGGTGCTTTTTACCTTAATGTTCAGTATATTTAAGCTTCTCATAGATGGAGCAAGTTCAAAAGCTAACAACCCACCCTGCCCACAGTATAACTTTATAACTGCATTTTGAACTGCTAACAAGTGAAATTAGTGGTGAGAAACAGGGAAATGCATGAATGAATGGACATTTGCCACCTAGATTGTGACAGATTAAAGCCACTTTGGATTTTATTTGGAAACATGTAAGAAGCCAAAGAAAAAAAAAAAAAAGACACTTTTACTTATTGCTGAATTAAGTCAGGAAGTGCAGGATCAAGTGAGAATTCATTATAAAGTTTATTCTAGCCTGAAAAAGCCCTAGCTTTGGATTTAACATGGGCAAAGATTTAATTCATTATTTCATTGGGACTTTTTCACCCAATGGTAACAAGAAGAAACAAGGAGACAATGAGAAAAAGATAGAGAAATGTTAGATACAGTTAATTCTACTAGTAGGAAAGATAAAGTATTGCAATAGTTTGGTCTTTGACTTGACTCTTCTTCTGGTATTTTCTAAAGGTATGGCTTATTACCTGTGACAGAATTATCACTAACATATTCCTTTACTTTTATTATAAGAAACAATGGCCATGGCATGTGCCAGTTCCATGTGATCTTTACTTTTAAAAGCACTATATATTTTTTTCTGTCTCTTTAGTAAGAGGATGGTGATACGAAAGCAATGATCAAAGTAAATACAAGACTGCTAAGAATACTCAGAAAAAAAGACCTTTACAGATTTAAGAAATAAATATAATCTTTTAAGTAACTTAGTAAGATATACCATGTGTGCACATGCATTTCTGCACAAGTGTGTGAAAGAGATAAAAAGATACAAATATATTTGAATAGCAATACATTTAGATTGTTACTGGTATGTTACGAAGATAAGCACCACTTTGATTATCCTCAGACCGATAAAGAAACATGAAAGAACCATCAAAAGCATAAATGAAATCTGTTAGTATGTGAGCCATGATACAAAAGCCTCTTCAATAAAAGTAGACCACTGAGACTTCCTCAGGAAGTTATCATATTAAAAGCATATTCACAGTTTTATTTCAAAGTCACCAATTAATTTAGACTTTAGTAGAAATCATATCTATTTGATTCTTATAAACATTTCTACAAGCAAACCTTTTATCACAAGAAGTCTGTGTAAAGAAAACGTGTAATCTGACACTACACAGAAAATAACTTCCTACATTTCCACAGATTTTCTAGGGTCACAGAAAGAACAAAGCCAATTGTGCTGCAGTTACTCTCCTAAATCATAGAACGGATTTAGTTTCTTTGTTATTGCGCTGGTTTTGGCTGGGGTAGAGTTAATTTTCTTCATAGTACCTGGTATGGGACTATGTTTTGGATTTGTGCTTGAAACAGTGTTGATAATTGAGGGATGTTTTTGTTATTGCTGAGCAGTGCTTACACAGAGTCAAGGCCTTTTCTGCTCCTCATACCACCCCACCACCGAGCAGAGATTCCCCTGCAGCCCATGGTGAAGACCATAGTGAGGCAGGCTGTCCCCCTGCAGCCCATGGAGGTCCACAGTGGAGCAGATATCCACCTGCAGCCCGTGGAGGACCCCACGCCGGAGCAGGTGGATGCGCCCGAAGGACGCTGTGACCCCATGGGAAGCCTGCGCTGGAGCAGGCTCCTGGCAGGACCTGTGGACTGTGGAGAGAGAAGCCCATGCTGGAGCAGGTTTGCTGGCAGGACTTGTGACCCTGTGGGGGACCCTCGCTGAAGCACTGTGTTCCTGAAGGACTGAACCCTGTGGAAAGAACCCACACTGGAGCAGTTCGTGAAGAACTGTAGCCTGTGGGAAGGACCCACACTGAAGAAGTCCATGGAGAACTGTCTCCCATGGGAGGGACCCGACGCTGGAGCAGAGGAAGAGTGTGAGGAATCCTCCCCATGAGGAGGAAGGAGCAGCAGAAACAACGTGTGATGAACTGACCGCAACCCCCATTCCCTGTCCCCCTGCACCACTGGGGGGGAGGCGGGAGTAAAGTTAAGCCAGGAAGAAGGGAGGGGTGGGGGGAAAGTGTTTTAAGGTTTGGTTTTATTTCTTATTACCCTACTCTGATTTGATGGGGAAATCAGCTTAATTTATTACCAAAGTCGAGTCTGTTTTGTCTGTGACAGTAATTAGTGAATGATCTCTCCCTGTCCTTATCTTGACCCATGAGCCTTTCGTTATACTTTCTCTCCCCTCTCCAGCTGAGGAGGGCAGCGATAGAGAGGCTTTGGTGGGCACTGGGCATCCAGCCAGGGTCAACTCACCACAGTACCATTCATTAAATAGTTTAAATTTCTTTTTCCAAAACCCATACAAATAATCTTAAGAAACCCTAAAAGGAGAGTGAAATGTGATAGAAATTTTGGTTTTCACCACTAATATTCTCGGCTGTACTAAAGCATCACCCTTTCCAGAGCTGTCCTGAGGAACAGCCTAGAAACAAAGGAAAAACTATCCTAACTGAAGTCAATAGGATCCACACTTGGAAATTTGACTTGGAACATTGCAAAGAGACAAGATGAAATTTTATACCCACTTTTTATCACATTGGGATACTGAAGGTCAGATAATTATGAGGAAAATTACATACTAATTAGAGTTATACAAGCCTACAGAAAACAACTTAAAACAAGAATTAAGACTGGGAACTCTATGAATCCTAATAAGGAAATGCAATGTCAGAGTTAAATTGATAGTTCTAACTCTGTCATGATGGCTAGTTGATTTACATATGGTGGAAAAGTCAGAGGAAGAAGGACATAACACAAACACCACCAGAGCTTAAAAACTTTGTGATCCGTAACTGCCTGGTTTTACACCATTGGAAACCAGTTAGTCTTTACTGAGGTCTCTAAATGCTCAGAGATATACCAACATCAGTTTTTTATTTGGCAAATTCTCGAGTTTCACGTGTTTTAATAACTGATTAAATGGCATTTAGCTATGTGGCTCAAGCTGAATGTGCTCCCATTAAGGAGGCTTATTGTTAATATTTTTGTGAATAAGCTGTAGTCATTATCAACCAGTGAAAATAAAACAAATTCCCAGTTCAGCGCATGTCAGTTAGAGTATTCCATAACAGCAATTAATATCTGTGTAGAATCTTTAATTCCTGAGTGCATTTCTGAATTTAAATACACATGACCAACAGTGAAATGGAAGTCAAATTTACAAACTTAACAACTTTATTGATAATAAGTCAACAAAATGACTTATTTTTTTCCACTTATTTTATTCTGAGCATAGGAAGAACCTTGTGCAAGAATGTCATGACATAACTTTCTTTTACATCTTCCAAAGACCCTTCTTGTAAAACTGACATCCTGAGAATGTTTTTTCTGTATCTAAGGGCCAAATTATAAAAGCTCTGTAAGCACCTAACACTTGTCAAGATTATTAGGCCTTTAAATATCCTTTAAATTCTATCTGCATATCTCAGGTATCTACAACCCAGGTAATCAAAGCACATTTAGATGCTTACTCAACATAAAGAATCTCCATAAAATATTCATCACAGTCTGTATGAATACTTGGTTCCACTTAGATTTACAAAGAGTAATGTAAGAGCATGTTTTTCATGCACTTCTTTATCTTTTTCTATCCTCAGGTGAAGTAATGGTGTAAAGTATGGTCTTACACAGTCATATACTAGCGATAGTAGGTTTCTGCCTCACACCAGAAGCTTTTTTGAGAATGGCACTTTCTTTATAGCACCACAAAAGATGAAAAACATGTGACTGGCCCACAGAACTCTATTCCAATATTTATTATTCTATGATTTTATTGAGACCATGCCCTATGCTCTGATAAAGTAACTATTGCTACTGATCTTAGTAACTATCCGAAGGTTTGAGACCAATTATATCTTTGATCAACGCATAAAATATACAACTACAATGAGTGAATGAACTGCCACAAATTTTAAATTGAAAAAGGTAAAAATCAAAGAATGAAATTTTAATGCAAACAAGGAAGCATGAAACAATGACTTACAATAATAAGCAGCAGCTATATGTAAATCAGATGCATACTTCACGGATTTCTAAAATTTGGGGGGGTTCATTTTCTTATTTGGAGTTATTTAGAGAAATGAACAATGTAACTTTACAGATCCCATCATATAGTAATTTAAAAGTGCAGCACAACAGAACTAGTAAATAAATTAAATTTAAAATGTTTCCAATTATTATGTTCAAGACACACTATATACAAGTATATAGAAGAAAACAATTATTTTTCTTTAAAAAGGGTAATTTTCTAAAAACAAGACAAAAAGGAAATTAACTTTTTAAAATATTGTAATTTAGTATCTAATGTCTATAAAATCTTTAAATCTTATCAGTAGAAAAAAAATGTACAAAAGATTAGCTCTGTTATGTGGCTCAATTAACACAATCTAGATAACTGATAGATAAGATACTAATCCTCAGGAAACAGAATTTGCTATTGTTCAAATGGAACATGAAAAGGCTTCTTTAAAAAAAAAAAAAAAGCTAAAGAGCAGTGGAATTCTGTCACCAAAGATGTTACAAATTGCTCCAGGCCAAAGTGGAAAATTAGATCTTTTAACAAATTTGAAAACTAAAGAGGTCTTAATCTAGGATATGTTTTAAAATAAATCCCTTCCTGACATTATAATTCCAGATTTAATTCCAACTAATGAGCAGAGACTCACTGAAAACCTAGTAATGAAAGTTTATTTGCATGAATGTAATTGTGATTTTCATGAACTGAAGTGAGGCCAGAGAATAATGGCAATGGAAGGAAAAAAAAACCACCAACCAGACTAATTAGCTATGTGACGGCATAGAAACTGGAAAAGATAGTAAGAAGGTGTTATTTACAGTAGTCATAAAGTATTTTTTTAAATTATGTAGAAACAGTACATTATTAATGAATAAATCTTAAATGAATAAGACACAAAACACAGAGAAAGAGACAATTGTGTTTTAGCTTGATTTTTTAGGGATTTGACATAACCCCATACAATATTTTCACCAACAAATTAGGGAAATATGGACTAGATGGATTAGACATTTACAATGTGGCCTTATCATTTGGAAAAAAATACAGTACGTGTAATTTTGAAAGAAAGTTACTATGGCCATGTATTCAGTCTACAGAATATTAACAGAAACACCACAGTTACTCTCAGACTCACGTTTACAATAATATTTGGTCTCATACCTCTAAACAATTTTAGTTACAGAAATAAAAAAAGTTTTTTTTAGTTTCACAAACATATACAAAAAAGGAACTAAACACTGATATTCATACCGTCATAAATCCATCCAGCAAACCTGAATCAGGCTTAGGAGGTGCTTGCAATCGCTCCATAGACCACTTTTCAATGATAGATGACACCTGGGTATTTTCTGTGTTTAGAATTCTGAATCCAGTCATATTAACACCACTATACCGATAGGGTTCCACATCCAAGGCAAACAGGTCCTGAAAAAAAATGACCATCGTATAAATTCTTTAATACACTGCAATTCCTATTTCAATTGTTAGACCACCTCCCCAGCTGAGAGTACTGAAATTTGCAGGAGTAACAGTGCTATACATGCTAGGAAGTATGCTCTGTTTATCTGGGGGGGCCTGTGTCTGTGAGCAAGTAACTCAGCTGACCCTGTAGTGGGAGTAATCTGATTCACAGAGGAAGAACTTCAACTGCCTTTTAAAAAAAAAAAAAAAAGCCTTTTAGGAAGTGCTAAGTTCAGTTGCAGAACTGTATCCACTACTAGTTAGGCTTAAATACTGGAATAGGCTTAAATATTATTACTAATTGCTAAAAATATTATTATTAATTGCTACTTCTTTAGCTTACCAAAACAGACTTCAAATCATAAAATAAACAGAACAAGAGTTTCCTTGCACCTGCACTCTCTACGAAACTTGAACATGTTGATCTCTAGATAATAAATTGGGGGGGAGAGGGGAAATGTACATGGCTTTAAATTTAACCAAAAGCATTTTTCACAGCTATGAATCATACTTCCAAACATGGACATATCTTTGATTAGGAATTTATCTTCACAAGAATAACCTTTGCCAATTAATGTATTTTCAATACATATGTATATATGTGTGTGTATATTTAGCCCCCCAACACACACAGAGGCAAATATAAATTAATAAAAAGAAGAAAATTGAATTTTAGATCAAGCAAGTAAAGATTATCCCAATCCTTTGACAGAATCCTTAGAAACAATGTCAAACCAGTACCTGACTTTAGGAAACTCAGGTCTAAGATCAAGTTTTGAACAAGGGGGGAGGGGAAATTAAGTTGATGACTCACTAGGCCTAGGTACATGCATTATAAATGAACTTTCATTTGGTTTACTTTCTGTGGTTTTTTACATAATTTTTTTAAGTGACATTATCAAGATTATACATAAGACATTACTGTCCTATAACATAATTTTAGTTTCATTGAACATAGAAATTCTCCACATAATTCATACTTAGTCGTTCATGTCATTTTACATTTATTTTTTGTTGGCAGTTTAATATATTATAAATTTCCATGAAATGGTAGTGTTAGGTGTAACACTTGCCTGAATCCATTTTGTTAACTGGCTAGAGCTGAAGAAGATTAAATATTGTACTATGGAAAACCAGAATATGATTCATTATTCATTGTTAACACCACTAAGCCCACAAAAATATCAACCAGTTATCAATCACTACCCATTTTTAATTATACCTAGTAATTATGATACCATTTTCCATATATAATACCTAAGATATGCAGAGATCAAAATGCTTTTAAGTGATTAATTTACAAATAACCTAACTCATGTCCTCTTTCTAAAGAAATAAAACATTTTCTTGCAAAGGAGAGGTTGAACATAATTAGAACTATGTTACATCTTTCCCTTTAAAGAGTCTCTCTGTTTTTACTGTGAAAGAAGTCAGAACCTCAGATGTAATTATTTAATCCAAACACATTCACGTTTACATTGGAATATAATAAATATATACAACAATATTATGCATATATTATAAATACACACAGGTTGGAGTAATAATGAGCTACTCCATTAAACCCTGAATCAATCAAGAGGAGAATACACAGAAGACTGCTGTAAACACTGTGAAAATTTATTTGACAGGATTTTCACCATGTCAGGTAAGAAGCAATTAATATATCAAAACAACTAAATTCTGATGCAAGTTCCAAACCTACATTGAAAAATCGAAATCTATCATCAGTTTGTGCACACTAAATTAACCTTTGATAGCTCCAAGTCAATATAATACTTGTCTCTCCTAAAAAAAGCTAATGTTCTAATAAGGAAGTATGAATGACAGAAAATCCTGATTTTTAAACATAGCTTTAAGAATAAAAATTAAATGCCAATGGACAGCATACCACTCAAAGAAGCAATTCTCACCATCAGCAAAATCAAAATTTAAAAAATAAAAAATCCCTTGAAACATCTACAGTCCATTTTGACAGACTAGTGAGGGAAATTCTATTGCATACAATCCTAAATCCATTAGTGATAGAACAAATCACCCTTCTAAAATAAGACACGTACTTGTGCAGGGTATTTTGCCTTTACAGTTCTAATGATCTTCACAAATCATTTTGCTTTCTATTCAACAAGCTATTTCCATGCTAATACTTTCCATGAACTGTTTTGTGATTCTGAGGTGAACTTTCCATCCTACCACAAAGGATTCATTTCCATAAGGACTTAAACATGTATGTGATTTTAAACATAGGTCATTTCAAGCATGGTTTTACCAAGGCACATCTGTCTCATGCTTGAAAAAATTCGTATTTTAAGAACCTTAATGAACTGCAATCTAAATAGGCAAATTTTAACACAGTGGAAAACAGAGAAATGTGCACAACTGTAGTTTCTAGAGTAACTATTTTACTAACTTTTAAAGTCTTTCTTAGGCTCTGCTGAGCAGCAAAAAAGGTCTTAACATACATGTTTGTTACGTTTTGTAAGAGCATTCACATTTTAAATGTTCATTTACTGCAACTGTTAAATCTGATGATTCCAAGAATGATCAAACTCCTTCTTAGACACCAAAGATTATTGCATAATCCATGTGCCTAAAAAGCTCATGTGGACTGTTAAATAAAATGCTGCTAACATTCACACCAAATTATTCAGGAATCATATGACAGTGAAGAATTACCTTGTAAAATGTTGGATTAAAAATATGGAATATATGAGTAAGTTTAAAATGTCATAATCTTCACATACAAATAGCTAAAAGAAAAAGGACAAAATTCATAATATAAATAACCAACTATGAATTATATACTTAACCCTTCTTGAAAGTTAAAAACTGCAGTGCTACAGACCCAGTTGCTTTTTCGGGTCTATCACTTTCCAGGGCACACTGTTGAACAATAATTAAACCATCCTGATGAGTTTTCACTTTAAATAAGAAAACTCAACAGAGAAAACATCTTGTACTCACACCCCATTCCAGAGAGACCTTTTTCACTTTGTCAAGTAATATAATTAAGGAAAGTAACATCTTTGTTAGATATCATCAGTATGTTTTTATAAGCCACTTACCAGTGTGGTAAAGATATAGTGATAGTATTCTGTCATCATTCCCATAGCTAAAGCCTTAAAAAAATAAACAAAAGATTAATGTTTCTGAAGTCACATAATACATTTTTATCACACTTACATGGCAAATGAAAAGCTGCAAAAGAACACTACTGGGATCAGCCTATAGGGTTGGAATTATACTAAAATTAGGTCAAGCAAGTCATTTGCTAGCAGTTAGAGCAGATTACTGACTATTAAAGGAATTTATGAACCAGATCTTCTGATAGAAAGAATATTATTAGACTGTTTAGTGCAGTAAATGTGAAAGAGGTTTATAGTTTTACATACTAATGGATGCATTAAGTTGCCACACAGAATTTGAGTCGACAATATTTTCATTCATTATTGAACCCTTCCCTTAAAAAGAATAACCTAATAGGAAATATTTTTTTCTATTTTGATGAACAATACTATGCATTTAAAAGAAGGACCCAAGCTTATACACGTATACATTTTTCCAACCATGGAAGAAAATACTCAAGTCAAGTTTTGAACAACAAGATACATACTACTTCAGTAAATATGAAGAACAAATATTCATATTATTACTCTATAAACTCAGATATCTATCAAGTACCTTCATCGGCCTTGCTAACTACGTAATGCCAAATAGTTTTTTATCAACTGTGCATTTTAAGATGTTCATACTTTTCTCTTAACAGCGTAAGAACAAATATTTGCAGATACAATTTTAAAGCAATAAACTACAGATGTCTCACTCTTATTCATTAAGGGCATTTTTACCTGAAAAGCATGCTGGGTTAAAAACTGGCTGGGTGGCTGGGCCCAAAGGGTGGTGGTGGATGGAGTTAAATCCAGTTGGAGGCCGGTCACGAGTGGTGTTCCCCAGGGCTCAGTGTTGGGGCCAGTTTTGTTTAACATCTTTATCAGTGATCTGGACAAGGAGATCGAGGGTACCCTCAGCAAGTTTGCAGATGACACTAAGCTGGGTGGAAGTGTTGATCTGCTTGAGGGTAGGAAGGCTCTACAGAGGGACCTGGACAGGCTGGATCAATGGGCTGTGACCAGTTGTATAAGATTCAACAAGGCCAAGTGCCAGGTCCTGCACCTGGGTCACAACAACCCCATGCAACGCTACAGGCTTGGGGATGAGTGGCTGGAGAGCTGCTTGGCAGAGAGGGATCTGGGGGTACTGGTCAACAGGCGACTGAATATGATCCAGCAGTGTGCACAGGTGGCCAAAAAGGCCAATGGCATCCTGGCTTGTATCAAAAATACTGTGACCAGCAGGACCAGGGAAGTCATCCTTCCCCTGTACTCGGCACTGGTGAGGCCGCACCTC